>VZTL01042947.1:12741-27953 GCA_013400535.1 Scopus umbretta
GACAAAATCATGGTCATATTCCAAAGTCCAGCTATATAAATGTCTTTGGACCTTCTAAAATTATTCTTTTTATTGATTAATCAAAGTCCCTCAAATCCCTTACCATCCTGAGGTATCCAAAGCCTCATGTATTTATTCTTTAGTAAAGCGTGTGTAACATTTACATTATAAACATTTAAAATAACAAGAGTGATTTATCAGTTTTCTAGAGCAATTGCTTACCGTGTGGTCCTGTGTACTAATGATGTCCGCAAGCGTTAAGTTATGTTGGGAATGATTTCTTCTGTGACGATTTACCTGGGAAAAAAAAAAAAAAAAAGTTAAAAAAAATATCAAAGATTTAAATTCAGAGCGGATTCAAATACGTGCAGGTAAAGATGGACCAACCGATTTAATTACTGAGCATGCACAGCATGCATTGATGGAGTTTTGGAAACCTGGTTTCTTTCAGTACTGCATTTCTGTGGAAACTGGTGTTCCTCTGAGCCCTGTGTATTTGAAATGCAGAGCTGCTAAACTCTAAACATCTCTGGTATAAATGTGTTTCTTTGTGATGTCACATTGGCAATTTTACCTAAAAAATAACCAACTGATAATAATCATCTTAAATTATGACATTTCCATCAGGAATCTCAAAAATTGCTTAACAGCTTAGGTGCTTTTAAACCCATTTTACAGAAATGGGAAAGATGCTAATTATAACCTCGAGGCCACCAAAGCAAGTCAAAGAAGAAACTAGAAAATAACTGGGGACAAACACATGATATATCCGGTCTGTCTAAGCTGCTTTCAAGACTACTTCTAAAATCTCCATGACTGGAAGGCAAAAGCAATACTGGACTCTGATTCTACTATTGTTCCCAAGTACTGAGCCCTTGATTTCCTCTAGTTCCCTCTTTTCTAGGAGGAAGCCCGTATAACCATCTGTGACTTAACTCTGGAAAATTACTGCATTGTACCAGAAATTATTGGGACGAAATAAAAGTTTCATCACGAATTAAGTGTTTGGCAGAGCTTAATAACATTTTATTTCCTTACAAATCTGCAACAAAGACCAGGTCACCCAGAAGTGTACACANAACTTGCTTTACATCTTTCAATATTTTTCTTCTAACCCTTCATTTTTGTAGCATATAACTTCTGGTGCTTGGCCAGGGCCAGAAATGCCAAATAACATTTGAGAAAGGTTATTCTTTTTAATATTTCTATCCATCTGGAAACAGAAATTGGGAGGAGCATTGGCTAACCATTCAAGCTGTTGATTGCTTCTCTGAATCAGACCCAAAATCTCATGCTTTCAAAGTTTACCAACCACCCATCCCAAACTGTTATTTTAACCAAACCAAAACTAAAGGCAAATATGATTTTCAACATCAGATCTGAATCACTTCTATTCTCACATTTTGGGAAGTTAGAAACTGGATGTGCTTCCAGATTAAAATGTTTCTGCTCAGTCATATTTTCCTTATAATTGTCTTGAGCTAGAATATCAAATCCATTAACAAATGTTGAGCATATAAAATATCCTGGTTTAAATTACATAGCTCGAACCCACTATTTGTTTTAAATTAAACAGCTCAAAATTAAAAAGCTCAAAAATACAAGATCTTCAGATAATAGGAGACCTCTCATTGTTAAGCAAAGTCACTTTCGTATATATTGCTTTAACTGATTTAGTATAGGTGCTGTCTTTAAAAAAATTAGCATGGTCTTAATTAATTGATAATGTGCACAGTTTTCTCTGTAATTAGTATAAAGGTCATTTATGGAATTCCAAAACAACTTTACCACAAAGACAAATGAAAAGATTTCTAGGATGACTCTAATATTTTTATAACCTCAGTTTGGGGTGCTATATTCCCTTTGCTTAACATCTGCAAATATGCCCTTTTCTGTTCTGCATGTTTTCAAGAAAATACTTCCAGGACAGCTCAGGATCAACTTACAGTAATTCTGAAAATGGGTGATATTAGATTAAAAAGAATACTGAATATATCCTAATGATATGCTCTGTTCTTTCTGTCTCAATAAATATCATCATCTGTTGTTAAGCTGCTGCCCTTCCTGCACCTTTTCAACATAAGGAAGGTTGAGAAAATGACCCAAAATGCCCTGAAGAATTAGCACAGAAATAAGAAAATGGAATTATTGTGTGGGGTTTTGCGTTTGCTTTTTGTTTCTTTGTTTGGGTTTTGTTTGTTTGTTTGGTTTTTTTTAATTTGCTTTTTAGAAGAATATTAAAAGATGAGAGTATGTATGTGTAAATATTTGAGTTTCTAAATATTTTTTTTTAAAAGCGTCTCATGAGTTAACAGTACTAGAAACTATGAGGAAAAGTAATTATCACTATCTCACATATATGTTCTATAATTTCCTTGATTAGAAGAATTCAAAGCTTCTGAGCCTACCTAATCCTGAAAAGTTTGTGTAGGTAAAAGTACCACTGATACCAACATTTCTCTGATGAATCTGTATTTGTGTATTCTTTTTCTCTTACTAGAAAAACCTCTATGCTTCTCATCCTCCCTAGATTCTTTTAATGCCAAAGAAATTTTTGTTAAGTTTCATGATCACTTTTACTTGTAAAAATTGATATTAATATTAAAAATACCTCAATACAGGCAAAGACAGGACAAAATCATGGTCATATTCCTGTATACAGAGTCTTAATACTGATGAAACATCAGTCTAGTACCACTGAATTAACAGCAAAGTCCAGCTATATAAATGTCTTTGGACCTTCTAAAATTATTCTTTTTATTGATTAATCAAAGTCCCTCAAATCCCTTACCATCCTGAGGTATCCAAAGCCTCATGTATTTATTCTTTAGTAAAGCGTGTGTAACATTTACATTATAAACATTTAAAATAACAAGAGTGATTTATCAGTTTTCTAGAGCAATTGCNCTCTGGAAAATTACTGCATTGTACCAGAAATTATTGGGACGAAATAAAAGTTTCATCACGAATTAAGTGTTTGGCAGAGCTTAATAACATTTTATTTCCTTACAAATCTGCAACAAAGACCAGGTCACCCAGAAGTGTACACGTGTGTGTGTATATATATATATATATACACATTTGTACAAAACTTTTACTGTTTAAATTCAATATCAATGAATAGTAATATAATTTAGCGTTGGGATCCTGTAAAATTCGGTGATTATCTCCTCTTTTAACTGAAGCCAAAAATCAAACAACAAATATAGTCTCAACTAGTTTCCACTGTATTCATCATAATGCATTCTCTTTTTCCCCTATTAAAACAGAGTTAGCCAAAAGTCATAATGTATTCTGTTTATATTCAAGTGTCTGAATATAGAAAATGTTCTTAATTAATCCAGAGGGCCACGCTCAAAAAACAGTTAAACATATTATGATCCCATATTTTTTCTCCACACATTGCTTTCATGTTTATTTGTAAGCACTAACATTTTTAAGCCTTGAAATCTATATCCTAGATATTGCTCTACTCTCCTAGTCAGAGCTAATGAGCTTAATGAATTACCAGTTCTAAATTTAATACAAACATTTCAAAGAAAGAGATAAAACATTCTTCACAATTCAAAAGTTTCTCTGACCTATTTATGAAGAATATCACTTAACAATTTCATTAAGGGTGAGTAACAGCTGGTGACATGGCTGTGTCCTAAAGTGTTTTTCTCTCTTAATATTCTGCATCTTAAGCAATCGAGCTTTCATAAGAAATACTTTAGTTAGTGGCAGTCCCTCCTTTGGGGAGAAAAAAAATGTCAGACCACATTTTCTGTATTTTGCAATCTTGTTTTCAGGAGTGTCATGTTCCTGTTTTATTAGCATGTAGGGTAAACAAGAATGATTTGCTGATGCTATTGAGAGAACTTCTAAGATTACAGTCTTTCTATTTAGATTTTGGATGGAACTTAATATTAATGCAGGCAGAGGCATGTATATAAATTCAAAATAAATTAATTCAATTTATCTTTTTCTTTATCTTTACTGTTCAACAGCTCTGAAGGTTCTACAGTGCACAAGACATATAACTAAACTATTCAGGTCTAGATCATAGCAAGTCTTTCTTACCCAGATCCCCCACCCTAATTATTCCTTAACATACAGCAGAGCATATTGCCCAGCAATGCTTTCTAAAATATATTCTTCACTCATCCAAATTAAATAACAAGACACCACCACTCCACAGCACTTATTTTAACATTCAGCTGCTCTCTCCAGGAATCATATATGTCTGTTGGGGGCCCTATATGCAACTTTGTGAAGTGTACAGCACCGATCAGAGCTTTTGGTCTGGTCTTTGGTTCAGTGATCAGAGCATTAGCAAAAGAAACGCTCACATCTGATACATGCTAAAAAGGATATATCAGCAGCACTAAATCCTTCCACAACCAAACAAAGGAAGGGGATAGTAAAAAGTACTGGTTTAGTAGTACTGGCAAATTATTAGAGGTAGTATAATAAAAAGACAATAGTAAGATTTCCAGGAAGAATGAAAAGAGGAAAAAAATATTAAATTCCAGTTACAGATGATATTATGTGCTTTAAAAACCTCTTTGCTGTATGCAAAGTGGAAATATTAAGGAAAAACTGCATGTGTACAAGGAGAAAGAATAGTCCTACCCGATTATTTAATGTGATACTTTTGATAAAAAGGTGTTGCTCTTACAGGGCAAAAATAAATTGCATTATTTTGTAGGCCAGCAACAAGCAATTTCATGCAAGAAAGTCCTGAAACTCCAAAGTCTGAATCAAGTTACAGAAATACAACCAAAATCCACAGCCATGTAAGCCAAGATCAAGCTCTTCTGGAAAAAAACAAAAAACAAACAAACACCAAATATTTGGCTTAGAAATAGAATTAATGGAAACTTCAACCAAGTTCTTACTCATTTCTACCAGCCTTTTATTTTAGAAAAAAAAAAAATCAAAACAGCTTGAAAAATCTCAGCAATAACAAAGGCAATATATTCTTTAAGACTGATCTTATAAAATTCTGGCAGGCCTTATTCAAATTTGGTCTTAAATATATTTTACAAATACTGCTGAATGAGTTAGTCATGTCACTTCCTTTACGATATATTCAGTTCAATATCAAAATGTTCTTAGCAGTACCTGGGTGACAGTAGTCAATATACTCAATGTTTCAATATACTCACAACTTTCAGGTGTACCAAAATATTCAAAGGGAAACGTAGGCTCAAGTATTTTCATTCTTTCATTCAGTTTTTAATAGATAGACCATAAAGGAGATGTTTTGAGATTTTTTTTTTTCTATATAGCTCCATTCGATTATCCTAACTGAAGAAGAAACCTAAATAATATCTGTCACAAGTCCTCTACCTCACCTCCCAGCGTATGATGAAAGGCAGAGATTTACAGGAGAAGTTCGTGAGATCCCTTTTTGGGAAAGGCAGCTTATCAGCAGTTTTCTGATTTGATGAACATTCTTCAGTCAGCAACAATGTCACCTGCAGCATTAAAAATCCACTCTGCGAGCGCTTGCAAGTCTGTGGGCAAGTCTGGTTTTGTTAAATTCAGCCTCAGCAGCCCCCCCTTCCCTTAGCTAAAGGGTATCCATCTCCTACCAGAGTTATTCCAGCATCTAAGCACTAATCCATCATCATCCTTTCTACAAAGGCAAAGCCTCCATTACATATGCCTGGTATCCCGGCGTGAAGGGACAACCATCTGACAACTGCTGTTTTAGCATTGATGAAGTAAAATACAATAACCTCATGTTTAATTTCATTTCTTTCTGTGTTCCCATTTGTTCTTTAAATTTTCCCTCTTTTTGTGGAAATTCATCACAACTAACTCGTCGTAACTCATTGCTAGGCTCTTCAAATAACATGGTATTGATTTAAAAAAGAGACTTGGAGGACTGATTTGGATTCTATTTGCCATTACAAGCATATTTCTGACCTAATTCATCTAGTCAACGAGAAGCAGCATACTTCTTTTTTATTTCAACCAAAGCTAAGAAAACCAACTAGCATTTCTCAGAAGGCCCAGACAGGCTGCTCTAGTGCAAAGTACAGGCAATTAATTATTTCCTGAAACATCATTCTGAATTCACTTGTATCCCTAAATGATTAAGATAATTGTAAGGCATTTCTAAGTAGTTTCCAAGATTATCAAATAAGTTGTTCACCACAAGTTATTTACCCACAAACGTCACCTGCAAGTAGCCTCAGAAAACCGTGGTTTGTTCAAACAAGAAGCACCTGGTGTAGCAGAGCTCCGCTTTGGATAAGAAACCCTGGAATGACATCTACCTGCTGTTTTCTCCATCAATCACTGTACTGCTCCATCAGAAGAAGCTTGTCATAGAGGTTTTGTTAGATTTCTACCAAAAAACCTGTCACACTGTTCATGCTTTGACCTTTCTTTTTTGGGGTCTAACTATTGTCTTGTTTCATCCGACCCACACTGCAATCATGTATGTGGAGCTTCCTTTATAAACACCCAAAAGAGAGAGAAAGCCCCTACTGCTGAACCCCTACTACTACATGTTGCTCCACTCTGGACCTGATCCAGCAAAGCACTCTGCAATGGGCTTAAGTGTTTTTCTGGATCAGGGCCAGAACGCTCCCTTCTTTATAGGATCGCACTTACTGGTGGCAGCTTGAAAGTTTGCAATAAAAGTATAAACTCGTCACACAAACTTTTGTGAAAACCATTCCCTCAACAGGGAAGGAGGGGTGATACCTGATTTAGCGATGTCTGTGGTCATTCTGTTCCCAGTCACTCCCATACCACAGTGACAGCTCATTATTGCTTAGATAGGAAAACTTAACAAAAATATATTGTAGTATTTCTTAATGGCCCCATCCCTTGAAAGACACCTAGGCAATGGCAAGAGAAAGGAAAACGCCGTACCACTTCACTCACTGCTGTGTTTGAAGTGATTTGTTTTGTCTTAAAGATCCAGTCTTGGGCAGTTTGGCAAGTCCTTCGTTATCTACAGAAATTATTTGGAAACAGCTCTGCTATGATATGGTTTCTCTCCTGCTGTGAAAGGCACCGCACTGAGAAAATCCCACGGGCCTCCCCACTCAGGTGCTCCTTTGTCATCTCAACAGACAAGGGGTTTTGGTCCATCCTGAAGAAAAGGAAGCTGTCAAGAAACAGCAGGAGCATTCCCCTTCCCCCTCGACTTGCTGCTGAGGATGCTCTCAGTGAATTAGAGCTGTGCGATGGCTCAGCAGAAGACCCCGTTCAGCCCCAGGGAAAGCTTCTATGTCCCAGCGGGCTCCTTGCCCGCAGCTGTGGCCGCTGGTGCTCCTGGCTTGCTCTGGAGCCCTCCTAGCACCATCCTCCAGAGGGTTATGCTAGAACCACATGATTTTGGTTTTTTTTTTTTCTTTTCCCTCGTTTCTTGTCCCAAATAGATTTCTTCGAAAGAAAAGGTAACGGAGACTGCAAGGCGGTATAACATGACATTAGCGTGCTCTGCTTTTTTTCCTAAGGCTTGCAGGGAGAGAGAGGCAGGCATGAAGTGCAGTTTCAGTCCTGCCCTCACCATTTGCTCCTCAGCCTCCCTCCCCATCCCCAGGCCGCTGAAAACTCGTTACTACACAGGTGACCAAACGCTTTGCTCGGGAATAGGAACTTGCATGGAAGGAGCTTTTGTGCGCTGGCTACAGACCAGATAATCTCGCTATGCATCATTTAATAAGAAAACCACTTCACAGTCCTTACAGGCTTGAGTTTGTTACGTATGACATACTCTCAGCAGAATCTGCAGACTGAAGTCAGTGGGGAGGGGGGGGGAGGAAAAAAAAAAAAAGCAAGCAGGACTGTGTTGCATTCGCCCTGCATGTCTCCCTTTGAGCACACTGCCCTCTATATTCAGTTCAGATCTCCAGAGCCTGTGAAAATAATGATAATAGTTTTACTTCCCTTGACCTCTTGCTCCCTTATAAATCAGAATCCCATAGACCTTTCCCACAGTGCGAGGGTCCTCCTTCACATTCGAGCCTCTGAAGGTAGGTATTTTATATCAAGGCAATTTAATCACGTGGGAGTGCTCCCTGGCTTCAGAACTTGCTGTAGACAAGGAGCGCGGTGCTTTTACTGCGGGAGTATCTCAATTTATTCAGCCTCTTCATTCACGAAATAAGAGCAAAATAATTATTCAGATTCTAGTTTAAATTTCAGCAAGCGTTAAGATGAACCGATTTTCTCCGATCAGAGAATAAATAATCATGAGCTTGATTACAAAGCACGGTCTGTTTGAAACTATGTCACCTTCTTTCCCAAAATTGTTTGGAGGGGTGCTCCAAATCTGGGGTATTCAGTTTGGACTAATATTTTAACTCCAAGGATAAGCCTACATCAGGCACTAGGTACCTTTCTCCGTTAATGGCTTGCTGTTTCCCAGGAGCAGATTTTCCCTGGAGTGGGAGCCCTTTTGTTCCTCTCTAGCTACTCAAATGGACTTTGAAATTTGTCCAATTGATCCTTGCTTTGAGGGAGTCCCAGCTGATGTAGCTGGCTTCATTTTTAGCCTTTTCAGGAGTAGGAGATCTGCCAAAACCATATGTGGAAGAGGAGACAGCCACAAAGGGTTCTGACCACCCATAGAAGTTTGAGAAATCCTAAGGCTGCTCTAAATTTGACTGCAGGTCACTCAGACTCTTGTACCTGGGGATCAAACTATCACAAAGGGACCAACAGCTGTGCCGCCTCTAATCCTCAGGATTTCCAAATGGAAATCAAAACACAACCTGGTCTCAAAGCTTCAATATGCTTTAATTGCATTAAATACAATACTCATTGATTCAAGAAAAGAACTTATAAAGTAAGGGTTTTTATATATTTCTACTAGCCTTTTCTGTTGCAGCCTGTAATATGTGACAAAATACAGGAACGCACACACTGTGACAGTATTCATCTAGCCATACATAAAAATATATATTATGAAATAAAATATTTTGATAAGTGTCCTATTCAGATTTTTCTATTCATAACACTGTTGTTACATTTAGTTCACCATAATATTAGAATATATTAAGCTTAACTACTGCAGGTGCTTTGGTAAAATTACAGATGAGTAGTGCACCACTGATAGAGGAAATAAGGAGTAAAATCAGCAGGATCAAAAATGCAGTAGACATCAGTATTTCAGTGTTCTTCACCTCTGACATCTATGTCTGCAAATATGTGTTCTTTGATGTTATGTCTATAAAAGGTAAAAATCGGACTTAATACAGAGAGTAATGATAGATTATCTTTTCATGTCCCTTTCGGATCTTAGAAAAATAAAGACAATAAAAGTGAGAACTCGGCTATGACAGAAAACTGTGTCAGCAACTCTCACCTGAAATTACACCCCAGAATAGTATTCGCAGGGTGAGGGGAAAGCAGGAAAAAAAACCAAAACAAAAAAAAACATTAAAACTTAGTAAGTAAATGTTGAAAAAAATCCAAAAGAATTGCCTTTACAAAGTCACATCCAGCACAAGCACATACACTACAGTCAAAATGCACTCAAAAGCTCAGTCTCTCCTGAAAGGACCATCTTAACAGAAAGAGCATAATTAACATTGATGTCACACTCCTGCAAGTCATCAGTTACTGTATACCATATAAATACCCTCACATAAAATATTATTAATATTCTTAAACAAATGCTCAGTCCTCTCTAGTGGACTGTATGTTAGCGTATCTCTTTATCCTGCCTACCTCATTCTTTCGCTCGGATTTAAACAAGCCAAAAACTCACCTTATGCTACTGCAGAAGCAATTTTTATTTTTGAAGGTTAATCCAACTCAGCAGGATTTAGGGATGGCACTTTTGCTTGGTTGTAGGCATGTTGGCTCAGGCCAGACAGCTGTTTGG
Organism: Scopus umbretta; assembly: GCA_013400535.1. Taxonomy (NCBI): domain Eukaryota; kingdom Metazoa; phylum Chordata; class Aves; order Pelecaniformes; family Scopidae; genus Scopus; species Scopus umbretta. The sequence goes on from VZTL01042947.1 coordinate 22,580, forward strand.
ACATTCTCCACTGGGAATCTTGCCCTCAACACCCACAGTTGATGCACATACATGGTCTACTGGCTGCCTACTTCCATGCCCATCTGTTCAGATGGCATGGTGCCCACTCACAAGTTCGCTGGATCCTTGCCCTTAGTGTGTAGATGCCAGGCAATGATGGGCTTAGATGGGCAGCCTGCAAAATACTGAAAGTGATCATTTTTTTCCTGTAGGAAGTCCTTCCTCTGCGATAGCACTGAAGCATGGACACCACATGCTACCCTACACTTAATAACACCTGTGGACATATATGTGCCAGAAGTACAAAGCGGGGGGGAATATACTGGGGGGGGGGGGAAATACAAAATGGAATGATACGAGGAAATTGCAGAGATTCTTGTGTTGGAATACGCTCTGCATTGTCAATGGCAGTGGAGGGATACCTGGGCTAACTTGAACCAAACTGGCTCAAGCATCAGACCAGCACAGCCATGCCAGACCACATGAACCCGAGCACAGCCTAGGTTATACTGCTTACCAGGCTAGCCAGCTTCCGAGACCCAGCTCAGCTTAAAACTACCTTGGGCACTGCATATCACTCAGTGGCCACAGTGTATAAAAATCAAAGGTAGAGCATACTGAAAGCAGTGTGACTCAAATCCAGACCTGACTAAAATTGTTTACTCTCAATGCACATTCCACATATACTGTGCTGCATAAAATATTCCATGGTAAACAATGGCACCGGTAAAGGTGGAGAGTAAAAAAAAAAGTAATTTTAATAAAGATTCATTTTAATTTGCGTCATTGCCCTTTGAAACAATACCTAAGAAAATCCTACCTGGTAACAAGGGACTCTTTTTATAAAAAAAAAATCAGTAGAGAAGAAAAACTTCTGTCTCTCTTTTTTTGAGTCCAAAAGCCAACATTATTGCTGATATTTTAAGACAAAGCAGTAATGTTAAAATTAAAATATCACCTTCTTCCCAAGTATAGTTTGATTAACAGCAAATTGAAATATAGTAATAAATTTATTCCTTTAATAAGATACATTTTAGTTGAAATTATTTGAACAACTTCATATGTGCATATAAATCCCATGGTATTTTTACAGGCCATTCCTAGTTCTTTAGCTGTCCTTCATACACATTACGAGAGTCTTTAGAAAAGTTACATACTATAGTTTCTGCTCTTTGATTAGATGACTCAAACTTTTGAAAGGAGGAGGGAGAGGAAAATCAAAGAGATCACTGCAGCAGAGAATATTTCCAACTGAGTCTTCCAGGACTCCTCCTTTCTGCCAACACTGGCGAACAAACGATCATACTTATAAACACTCATGGAAAATTAATAAAATGAGTTGCAAATACCCATCAAACCTATTCACAAAATTACTCTAACAAGTGCATTGCTCTTATTTTTCCCCTTCCTGATGCACCCCGATATTGCTCTAACGATTACAGATGCTTGCTAGCAGGCTGAAAAGCGATATAAAAGCTACGGCATGGCTGGATCTGCAGCCTGGCTTGAGGCTTTCATCTAGTCAGCAGTGGAAGCCTGTGCTCGAAGGCACATTTAAGCTGTGTCTAACTTAGTGTTTACTCTGGGGTGACTGGATTTGAGCGCGCTGTGCCTACCCTAGAGAATTGTTTGCTGCACGGAGACATCAGTCTTGTCTTTGAGCATGCTCCGCCTAATCAGTCATGTGTGACTACTTGATCTGTTTTGGTCTGGACATATTGTCAAATCGTTGTGTCCAAGTTTCACAGGAGCAGTGCCGAAAAAGTCCTGGCTCCAGAACGGAATTAGATTTATAAGGAACACAAGCCAAAAAAGTCGTTATGAACACCCAGTGACAAAAGTCAAAGAACCTGAATAGAAACTATTTTGCTCTGACTTCCAAGCTCAGTTCAGCTTCTTTAATCTGAAGAGAGAAACAAACCAAAAACAAACCACTAAGACTACCTCCTTTCTAACTTTTAGGTTGCCGATTCCAGGCAAGACAGAGGTAAAACATTAGCTTTTACAATGGAAAGTCCTTTGTTTTTGTCAGTACAGGAATTTTCTCAAAGCACAGTTTTAATGTGATTGGAAGGAACGTCTAACACAGGTCATGGCTGAAAACCCCATAGCTAAATCGAATTAAAAACTATTCAGAGATCAAAATTAGAGACTGTAATACAGAACCACTTGGATACCTGTCAGATTGATAATATCTAGATGGCCATCTAACTTGCCACCTGCTCCCCCTTCCTTTTGCACTAATAACCTGAATAAGCTTGTGAATGTTTTTTTTCCCCCCCACCCCGGTTGGCTCATATTAGTCTCTCATATCACCGTGACCTGTGATATCTTAAAAAAAAAATCAGTATTGCCTATTAGCATTGTTCAGAGGGCCAAAGTACGTACGCACCAGAAGAAAGAAGGAAGCCACATTTTCAAAAAGATTTTCCCAAGTGCCATTATAAACACTGACATGAAAGAAACAATCAAAATAATAACTGATCTACTTCAGGTGGCTTTTTAAGCAAATGGGTGACTTTGCATAGGTCAATTAGCAGGACGACTCCTTCTTATTCTATTTGACTTCACGATATTCTGCTCGAAAAATAATGAAAATATTTAAAAGCTTAACTTTTCTTCACTCTTCCCTTGAGATTTCTCAGTTTTATATTTAGTCACAAACTTGCAGCAAACCAGGTGGGACAGCAGTGATTGCTGATGCTGTTATCCAGCTCTGGGATTCTCCACTTGCAATTTACCTTCATCTCGCACAAAATTATTACTCTAGCGCTTTTGCTAAAATCTGCCCATACAGTGGAAGTACTATAACGCAACGGTCAGGTTCTTGGGTTTTGTTAAAATACCAAAATTAGTTCATGAAATTCTTACTGGGCTTCAGGGTTCTTGATTTGATTCTTTGTCACACAAGTTAAAAATAAAAAAAATATAGAAAAAAAAAGAAAAAGTGCAAAGTGCCATCCATTTACATCTTGGCAAAGCAAGAACTACAATTGCAAAATGCTATTCTCCATATTGCTTAAGTACTATTTCATTATTTGCCCTTCATAGACAAAGAAACTTTTCAAATAATATAACACTCCCTTTTGCACTCCACAAACTGGGCCATGTACCGAAGAGAACATGTAAGAGCGGGAAGGGCATATGTCCGATCCAAGCACACTGAATCTCCCGGTTTTACTCTTGTGGCATTACACTGACAGCAAACCACATAACGTTAATACAGCGGAAAAAGAAAAGAAGAAATGGAATTATCCTGTTTGAAACTTCTGAAGTGTCTAGACAGACTGGAAATTGCCCCTGATTTGATTTTTTGTCATTCTGTTCTGATAGAGAAGTCGCCTACCTTATATATAATAGAAAACCCTCAACAAAACAAAACAAGAATCATCCACTGACATCCAAAATGTGGGCAGTGTATAAAGGCAATATTTACTCTGGGTGCACTGCCAGAAAAATCATTATTAAAATGATTATTAAAAAAAAACAACACACCACCAACAACAACAAAACAAAAACCCAAAAAATTAAAAAAAAAAAAAATTAAAGAGGGGAAAAAAAGACCTCGAGAAAACAAATAAGCAAAATGGTATTAGAAGCTTTGGTGGTACATGAAAACAGAACTTTGAGTGTATATTTCAGTGCATATATACTATGCTCTACGTACACATATACCACACTGTCAGCAAAGTCACAAACGCACATCACGTAATGGAGGGAGAAAGGCTTTGATTTATCACTTATGTGCTGGGTTTCTTCCTCTTTCATCCCCAGTCCAATGAAGGCTTTCAAATAGCACCTGCCACTGGATCTCTTTGCTTCTCCACCTCTTGACATGGATGAGGAATCAAGATGGCACTGTTTATAGAAATGCTTATATAAATATTTTATGCAAACTGTGCTGGACTTAGCCTAGGAAATTTCTGTTTGATATCTCCCTGGAAGGGATCCATTTCTTATTTGAAAGCATGAAAGAATGATGAATTTACCAATTCTCTTGATAGTACATTTTGCAAAGACTAGTGGGAAACTGTAACTCTCATTTTATTTTGAGGGGGTTCCAACTTCCAGACATTTCATCTTGCACTGCCTTTTTCTGCTACATTAAAGAACTGTTTGGTGCCCAGCGTTGTCCCTTAATGTAGGTAAGTAGGAAATTAATTGCCTTTCAATTTCTTTCGGATAATTTAAACATGCTGAGGTCTGTAGGTCCTTCATTGGAAAGATAATTTTCGTAACCTTCAATACATTTTTTTTTTTGGCCTCTCCCTTGCATAATCTTCATTATGTTGGTATCACTATTCTAGTTTCCTTTTTCTCAGTGCCACTGACAGAAACAAACGTTTGCAATCTCCCTTCTTCATTATCATTCAAAAGGGTCAGCTCAAACCTTTTGACACTGAAACACCCATAGGAGCTAAGTTTTGCCGTAAAATCTCAGAATCCCATTCCTAGTTCTGGGAACAGCATGGTCTGTGTTTCCCATATATACATATATTTGGATAAATTAAAATGCACTTTCAGCCATTAAGTAATCCAGATCACTCTCCACAAGTGCCTTTACCCAGACCTATTTGCCAGTCCATCAATCTTTGCTTTATTTTAAAATGTTATTAGGACTGTTCTATTTACTTACATATCATGGATAAAAAGAGTGATTAGTGTCAAGCTTAGTACTGGTCCCTGGAGAACAACTCTAAAACTTCACCCAGTTGATGATGATTCCCCAGGGACTACTTTCCAAAATGTGTAAATTAATCAGTTCTTAATCCATTTAACATGTGCTTCACTGATACAGCACATAGCTAATATTTAATCAGAATGTCACGTACTAGTAAGTCGAGTGACTTACAAACTTTCAACATCCTTCACAAATATGGCTGCCTTTTTCAACGAGACCTGCATCATAAAGGAATCTTTTTTTTGTTGGGGTTTTTATATTAGTTTTTAATTCAGTTATGATGATTGACACCAACTGTATTCCTAATTTCACTCTTTTTTCAATTAAACCCTGCAAAAATTTTTCCATTAGTTGACCCAATACTCTGTTAGGTTAATCTGCCTATAAAATTTTCCAGGTCATGCCATTTTCCCATTTTGAGTATTGGCACAATGATTGCCCTTTTTGAACTTTTTGTAATTTCCATGACAACCCATTATTTATTTAAGATTGAAATCAACAGGCAAGGACTACCTCAGAAAACTCTTTAAGGCCCTAGCATGGTATTTATTTACATGTCCTAAAATTTTGCCAAATGTTGTTAATTTTTCTAAAATTAGCATCACTGGTAGATGCCATTCAACAAGTTATTAGTCATTAATATTGTGGAAAGTTCATAATCAATTTCTTGTAAGCCAATCCTGCCTGATTTTA
>VZTL01042949.1:0-12169 GCA_013400535.1 Scopus umbretta
TTGGTGTGGGAGAAATCTCTGGATGTTCACTATTTTTATATTCCCACATCGTATTTTTCAGGACTGTTAGCTTTTATATCATAGCTGTTTATAGAATAACTCCTTTGTCCTCTGGTTTTTCATCTGGGCTCAACCAGCCTATATAGTTTGTGGTCATTTGTCCAAAAAGTCCGGCAGCCCCGGAGCACGCCCTGCTTCATGTGAGGTGCCTTCCGGCATGGCAAGATTCTGTCTGTTGTTCTCAGGCGTCCCCCTGCCCTTGTCTGCGACTCTCCCGCTGCTGCTGGCCTTGTTTGCGCTCCTTCAACACAACGTATTTCCTCTGGGTCACCTAAGATCCGGGCGAGCTGCTTCAGCTCCGCATCTTTGGCAGCTTTACCAGGGTATCAGAGGCTGCAAGTTACCCAGCCAAGGTGCAGGAGCATGATGAGGCCCGTTCCCTGCTGGTTTTATGGTCAGTAATTAAGATGGGAAGCAGCGTTTGGCGCCCTGTACTATGGTGGGAACCCAGTCCCAGGGCTCGGCTCAGCCCCTATCAAGCTTGCAGCATGCTCGCTGCCATCTGTCCCTGCTCTGTACTTGCTCCCTCTGAGCACCGTCCCAGAGCCGGCTCCCAGCGGCTCCCTCGGGATGCTCCTGCCCGGCAGCCCCTCCTCGACGCGGCGGGAGAGGAGGAAGCTGGCGGGTTGTCCCGGGCGGGATGAAGGCAGCGCCAGAGCCAGCCTGCGCCTGCCGCGGAGGGAGCAGCACATTCTTCTGCTGAGAGATTTTGCAGATGGAGAGCAAAGAGTGGCTGGCGGGGAGCCTGCGGCATCACCTGGGCGCTACGCTCCGGCCACCCGCCCGCAGGCAATCTGAGGGCGAGCTTAGGGCGAGCAAAGGTGCTCCCCGAGCCCCCTCCTCCTGGCCGCGCTCTGCCGCGACCGCGCCACGCTGGCATGCGTGCGAGGGGTCGCTTTGTGTCTGTTTGCCTCCTGTGTTTTCAATTTAGAATGGTCTGGAAGCCGGGGCTTGTTCTTCCCTGGTTGTTCCTGCGGTGACCCCCGGCCGCACACGGGGTCGCCAGCTTCGGCGTTTGGCCTGAAAGCAAGGACAGATTGCGAACAGAGCCACCCTTCTCCCGGCGGGGAGCACAGCGCTGGAGCCAGGCGGAGGTGGGTGAACCCAGAGCAGTCTTGGGCCACTTACACGTCTCTGAAGAAACCCATTTTCAGACCAAAAAATCCCTGCACATCCCCCCCAGCTGCTTCCCCCCAGCCCTCGCAGGGCTCTCCAGAGGATCCGGGGCTCGATCTCCTCCCTGTCCCAGCAGGCAGCCGGCCCCTGGGCTGGGAGAGGCAAGTCCTTCCCGGGTGGATTTGTGCTGCAAAGCTGCAGGGAGCAGCTCTGGTCCCCCTTGCCCCGTGGCAGGCGGCTGTGGGTGCTGTGGGGCTGGCAGCACATGCCTCGGCTCTGCCCGGCATGCCAGCACCTCCGGCACCTTCCTGGGACCCCCTTAACCCCACAGGCACAAAAAGGGGAGAGTCAGCGGTTTTGCTACATGGCCCCCTGAGCGAGTGGAGGAAACGAACCCAGCAGAGCCCCATAAATTACTGGATTCTGTTCTGCAACATCGGGCAAATTAAACGTTGCAGAGATCCAAGGCCGTGTGTGCTTTGGCGTGGGGAGAGCTTTTCCAGCCGCGCTGGTGCCAAACACCTTTCAGCCCTCCCCTCGGCTCGGAGAGCTGGCTCCTCTGCTGGTTTATCCTTCCCCTGGGCATCCCCGCACTATCGCTGCTCCCGGCTCGGAGACAGGCTTTATTGCGCCCGCGCCTGCCGCCATCCCGCCAGCGGACGCCGTGCCGGTGCGGAGGCAGCGGCTTGCCTGGGAGAAGCGGGATATCTGCTGGATGCTGGTCGCAAACATCTCCTGTGCCACAGCCAGCCCTGGTCCTTGCGTCAGCCTCTTCCGCAGAAAGCTGTTGGGGGAAGATGCACTGGTCAGCACTTCTAGAGTAGATTAATATTCAGAGGGAAAAGCACTGATTTAGTGAGGCCCAAGCACAACAAAGGCTGAGATTTATAGCCTCCTGTATTCGAGCATTGCATTCCTAGCAGGCTTTCTGCCTCTGTTATAAATTTGTAACAAAGGAGACAGAGGCTTACACCAGCCTAAAGCAACGTAGAACAAGGGCCCAACAGCCAAACCTCGCGCAGAGCGTTACGGAGCGCAGGCGGCAACGTCCCTGGGTTGTCTGCCAGGGATGGTCCCGTCCCGCCTCTGCCCGGCCTTGCACACCCACGTGCCCCGGCTGCACCCGATGGAGCCCCGGCTGCGGCGCAGGGATGCTGGGGGGATGCTCATCCCCTGCCCGGGCCGCAGGGCTTCCCCCTGCAGCTGGAGCTGTGTCGCGGTGCCGCCACCGGCCCGGCGCAGGCTGCACTCAGGATTTGGGAGCATCCCATCCCGGAGCCATGCTACAGACCAGCCACGGAGCAAGGCAGCGTGCGAGAGTGCAGGATCCCTTTCGAGCCCGCCGCACAGTGGCGGGGTTTGGACAGGAGCGGGAACTGTCTGCAGCTGCCCTGGTTCATAACTGATGTTTTGTTTGGATGAAATGAAGCCGATCTGTGGCGTTTGACAGGGTCTGGTGCGCGAGCTGTCAGGGCGGTGATGTGCAGCAGGGGAGCCTCGCCGAGAGCCGTGCCAAGTTCCCGCCTCGGGAGGGCCCGAGCGGCCGGTGCGGCCGGGGCTGGGACGCGTGCCAGGGCACCGACAGCCACCGCAGGGCTCGGCGCGGGCGCAGACCCCCATGTGCGAGCGGCCCTTTCCAGAGCTGCCCTCCTCTGCCCCCGCCTCGCAGCCCCCCCACGCCCAGCATCCACCTGGCTGGGGCTGAGAGAGGGGGAGTGAAGGGGCATCCACTCCCCAACACCCCTGGGATTTTGGGAAGACGGCTGCCAGGGGCTGCGGCCGCGGCCCTGCTCCTGCTGAGCTCCCCGTGGTCTCCGCTCGGCAGCCCCCCACCTCTCGGTGCGGGGCGGGGGGCAGGGTTATTTCCTCGCAAGGAAGCAATTTACGGCTGGAAAGCTGCCCTGGCTTCGCCACCGCAACATCCCTCCCGCTCCGCTCGCCGTCAGCCGCGCGGCGAGAGGGGCTGCATGAGACCGGGCAGCGCTGGGGGCTGCCAGCACCCCTCTGCCCACCGCGCTCACCTGCGCGGCTGGCGGAGCTGCCTTGCCCGTCCCGCCGCCTGCGCGGAGCGGAGCGGGGCGCCACGCGGCTGCTGCATGTCCCTGGCGCGGCGAGGGTTTTGGGGGGAGCCGCGTGCCCCCTCGCCCGTTGCCTCCGCCGCAGCTGCGCACATCTGGCTCCGTCTCTGCTCCGCTGACACCGGCCCATCGCCGGGCTGTGGGTGGCCGGGGGCGGGGGGGGCTGGAGCCGGACCCCTGGGTTCCGCTGACCCCGCAGCTGGGTGGGAGGTGCAGGGTGGCTCCCCCTGCACCCACTGAGCCGTGCTCCGGGAGCCGGGCCGTGACACCCCGCATCAAGGTGGAATTGCAAAGAAGGTTTCCTGCCATGGCTGGCAGCCGGACAAAGCCCAGCTCAGCGCTGAGTGGAGCAGCCAGGTCCTGGGCCCGGGCCAAGAGATTGTCTCGGTCCTGCACAGCCGGAGGGCTTTAAAAGGAGAGAAAGAGGAAGGCGAGGAGTGGAAGAGACAAAGGACGCTGTGAGAGCCAAACATGCCGTCGTGAGCCAAGCGCTTGGCGGTCACCAACGCCCAACTCCCCCGGCCACCCGCTCGGGGGGCTCCCACAGGCAGTGACTCTGGATCCCCCGTTGTTTTGGGGTCACTTCCCAAGGGATCCCATCTTACCCACCTCCTAAATTCACTTGCAGCAGGGAGGGCGCGGTGCCGGCCAGCACTGGTGGGGCTGCCCCCCCTAGGGCAGGGACACAGCAGCGCTGGGCGATGGGGATGGCTTTGGTCCCGCAGGTCCCCGCGCAGCCCTGAGCAGGGCTTGCCAGGGCGTCCCGCAGGGGGGTTGCGGGATGAGCTCCTGCAGCCTCCTCCAGGGCTTGCTGCCGCCCTCGGAGCTGATGGCTTGGGGTCCTGCTCTCTGCGGGGTCGGTGCAGGGGCCACTCGTGTTCTGGCTCTGCAAGGGAAGGGTGCTGACGCCAGCTTTAGGGTATCGGCATCTCCTGGAGTTGGCCACGTGTAGAGAATGCCGGGAAGAGCAAAGAGCAGCCAGATCTCCCTGCTCCGGGGTCAGCATCCAGGCAGCACCGTCCCTGCAGACCTCCAGGGCTTCGGNCAGCATCTTTAACCACCCCAGGCTTCTCAGGCGATGAAACGCCTTTCCCAGGGCAAGCGGTTTCTGGAGGCGGCAGGTCAAGTTTAAACGCAAACAGGCTGGCGCTGGCACCGGCTCCATCCTNGCGCTGGGCGATGGGGATGGCTTTGGTCCCGCAGGTCCCCGCGCAGCCCTGAGCAGGGCTTGCCAGGGCGTCCCGCAGGGGGGTTGCGGGATGAGCTCCTGCAGCCTCCTCCAGGGCTTGCTGCCGCCCTCGGAGCTGATGGCTTGGGGTCCTGCTCTCTGCGGGGTCGATGCAGGGGCCACTCGTGTTTTGGCTCTGCAAGGGAAGGGTGCTGACGCCAGCTTTAGGGTATCGGCATCTCCTGGAGTTGGCCACGTGTAGAGAATGCCGGGAAGAGCAAAGAGCAGCCAGATCTCCCTGCTCCGGGGTCAGCATCCAGGCAGCACCGTCCCTGCAGACCTCCAGGGCTTCGGCTGGACGAAAGGCAGCGCAGCATCCCCAGGGCTCTGCGGGAGGCACCATCCGTGCCCGGGGCGCTGGGTCCCCCAGGGGATGCAAAGAGGGCACCTGGCTGTGCGGGGCCCATCCCTTCCCCAGCCCTGCAGCGTGCATTAGCAGCACTGCTGGAGTCGCTCTGCTTATTATCATATTTAATTGCCCTCCTGGTAACCCCAGGAAATGAGCAGAAGATTGTGATAGCAGCAGTTTCTGATGATGTAAACACGGGCTCCATCTCTCCCCGCCGCCTTGCCAAGTTGGTCCCAGGGAGAGCGGTGATTTATGGAGACCCCCAGCCCCGCTCCTGGCTGCCCGGGCTGTGAGTTTAATCTAGGACTGTGAATTCAACATAAATCACTTGATTAAAAGCTCTACTTAATNAAGGTCTTCGGCCTTCTGCAAGGTCTTCGTTCGCGCGGGGACCAGCGGGACCCAGTCCCTCGGGGGGCGGGCGGGTCGTTCCCGGGAAGGCACCCACCAGGCGACGCTTTCTGCCGCTCGCAGCCGCGCACGCGTCCTCGCGGTGGCGAAAAAGGTGGCGGCGAATGGGTTTTGGTTGTCGAACGGGAGAGTATTTTTATGGGGAATTTTGAAGCCATGAAAAACAGAGCTCCCCAAAAAAAAAAACCCAGCCGCCGTTCCTCGCTGCTCTCGGAACATCGCCTTCCCACACCGGTCGCTCGGATGAGCGTTAGCGCCTGGACCCCTTACAGCCCCTTCCCCACCGCCCCCCCCCAGGGATGGNGCGCAGCTGATCGATTTAATTTGCACAGGGAAATAGCAACAAGCAGATGCTTTTAAAATGGCCAGCGAGGCTGGTGAGCCTGCAGCTGTTTCATCTTAACCATTTCCGTGCCTGTTAAAGGGGCTCGCAGCCCAGCACCCCTGNTGGACCCCTTACAGCCCCTTCCCCACCGCCCCCCCCCAGGGATGGGGCCACAGCTGTAAGGTCTCGGTTAAAGTCTTTAATAATTACAAGAATTCCAGATTCATTACAGAAGAGTTTACAACAAATAATATTTCTCCATACAAAGGCAAAATAAACTTTCAAGTAATAGCGTCCTGGCTCTGGAGTCTCAACGCCAGCGACAGGGAGGGATGGGGGCACGCGCGGCCCCATCCCCGGCGAGGGGCTGCCCCCAGCCAGGGAAATGCCCCATCCTCCTCGGCACAGCAAACCGGCACCAGCTCTGCCGAGCAGAGCTCAGGCAGCCAGGCACCGCTACCGCCTCCGAGACGGAGCCCGGTGGGCACGGAGAGGCAGAACCGGGGGGCACGGTGCCCGCGACCAGGACGCTCCCCCGGGCGCCGGTAAGGCACTGGCGGGCATCGCCCGGGGAGCGGGGGCCGCGCAGGGCCGCGACCGGGCACCGAGCCGGGCTGGACGGGTTGGTGCCACGCGGCACCGCTCCGGTGTCACGGGGAGCAGGGGGGGCCAGCGTGGGACCGGCGTGACCCCAGTCCCCCTGCTCCTTCCCAAGGGAGCCAAGCGCTGGGGCAGGGGCTGCAGCCCCCTCCCCAGGGCACCGTCCCGACCCCTCACCGGCACTGCCTAAAACGCAGGGCACGCCTGCGCCCCGGCACCCCACGCACCAATATGGTGCCGCGGGCGCTTGGGCAGGCGGTGCCCGGCCCCAGCCCTGCCAGAGCCCGGGGCGGGGGGGGACGCGGGGGCCAGGGAAAGGCCAGGCACGTAAGGACAACGTATTCCCCAAAGGCATCGACGCGTTATTATTACTGTTTAATACAACCCCATACAAAACTGAAGCAGCAGCAGCAGCAATTCTTATTGAGGGACCTAAACTGAAATAGGTTTAGAACATAATTTAAAAAAATAAAAACAGCAAAAGTAGCAAAATATATGAACTTTTTTTTTTTTATAGCAACTGATCTCTACCAGCCACTAGTACCTTACTACCAAACTGGTATATCTCTGGTAACAACCCTTTTAAAAAGACATGTAAATATATATTCATATTTATACATATTTTTAGCTATGTACACAGGACTTTTGTTTTTAGCACTGGTGTATTTGGCTGCCTCTACTATCAGTGCTGAGCAATGCACACGCTGCGTCTCCCACTTCCACGGTACCGGGGGGCTGGTCAGCAAAGCCCGTCGGTGCTGGCACTGCTGAGCTGCGGGACCAGCCCCAGAGCAGCCTGGGCAGCGAGCGCCGCGCCGGCAGGACTCCCGCGCCGGCCGGTCCCGGTCGTGCCAGCGAGGCTTCCGGCACGCCGACGCTCGCCGGCTCGCGTGGTTGCAGAAACCCGGCGCTGGCCTCGGCTTTGTGAGTTCTCCAAGTCGCAGACAAGCCCGGCGCTCCGTGGCCTGCCGGGACGTGCCGTGCCGGGAAGGGTGGCCGGTTCCCTGGCCAGGCGCTGCCCAGAGGAGAGGATTTCAGCTTAATCAAGTGGAAATATTCAAGCACAGACTTCATGGAAAAGAGGGTTTGTTGTTTGTTTGTTTTTTTTTAAAAAAAAAGGAAACACCAAAAAAACACCAGAACAAAACCTTTGGGCTGCAGAGAGCTCACAACTAAGGCGGCAGGAGAAGCTGGCATGAGAGGTGGGTGGTTTTGGTTACGTGAGATGCTACGGTTGTGTCTCTGAACCCTTTCTGCAATAGCTCGGCACGACCGGGCTGCGCAGGCAGCGTCCAGGGGCAGCCCGCGGGCACGGCATGGCAGTCCCTGCTGGCGGTGCCACCCTCAGTGTCGCTTCAGTCCGCCGTTGGTGTGCTGAGGGGGGAACTTGGGAAGGCACGGCTCGTCTGGAAGAGGGTCGTGAGAAAAAACAGAGTCCTCTCCCGAGGAGCAGGTGGAGCTGCGGGTGTCCGGGAAGCCGGGAGAATACTGATCCAGCGGCATGGAGAGGTCCAGGTACTCCTGGGAGGGATGAACCCCGAGGATGGGCTCAGGAGGGCACCGGGCATCCCCGTGGGAGCACCCCCTCCAGGCAGGGTGGGTGCAGGTGGGGGCCCACGGGTGCCGCCTCTCCTACCTGGTTGGAGGTCATGGCCACAATCCTATCCAGGTCTTCCACCAGCTGCTTGAAGGTGGGTCTCTGGGAGGGGACGGCGTGCCAGCAATCCCGCATCATCATGTACCTGGGTGGGCAGAGGGGAGGCGAAGGCTGAGCCCGGAGTGAGCGGCTGGGGCTGGGGACCCCCACCCCTGGGAGCGGAGCAGGGATGGCCGCCGGCACTCGGGCTGGGAGCCAGAGCCAGCAAAGACGGGGCTCCGGGGATTTAGGGTTAATCCCCTGCGTGGAAGGAAGGGAACTCCCTGGCGGGGAGAGATGGGGCTGTTTCGAGAGGAGGATGAACGGGGAGCTAAGCTAGTCCCTGCTCTGGGGTCATCCTGGGATTCACTCCTGCCGAGAAATAACAAAGGGAGATGTTTGATTATTGCAAACAGATTGAGCTGATGTTTTCGCAGGGCTGGGAACTGCTGGAAAAGTAACTCTGAACATCTGCCTGTCCCCCCCCATGCACCTGCCTGCGCCCTGGGCTGGGCGATCACAGCCGGAGGGGCTCCCGACCCCGCGCCGCCGCTGCAGCCCCGGCTCCGGGGGCTCAGGGAGGGGAAGCGGTGCCAGTCCCCAACCGGGCGGGGGGCACCGGGGTGCCAGCGCCCCCCTCCTTTCCCGACCCAGCACCGCACTCACAGCTCGTTGGTGCAGTTGCTGGGTTTGTCCATCCTGTGGCCTTCCTTCAGCAGCTTGAAGAGCTCCTCGACCGGCACGCCGGGGTAGGGCGAGCCGCCCAGCGTGAAGATCTCCCACAGCAGCACGCCGAAGGACCACCTGCCCGGGGCAAAGACAGGGCGGACGCTGGGGCACCCGGCTCCGTGGAGCCGACACCCCCACTTCAAAGCTTTGGGTACAGCTCGAAGTTTGTTTGCTGGGAGGGACAAGCGCCAACAGCTTTGATTCACTCTGCAAGACAAACGCCTCCCAGCGCCAAATGTAATTGGGATTCAACCTATTTTGCCTGCTGACGCTAATTATATTTTCATTAAATTAAGACGAATCACATCTGGTGCGCGTCGCCACGGCGCACGGCGTGTTCACCAGCGGGCGCTGGGCGCTGCTCTGCGAGGTGCAGCAGGGCGGGATGGGACCTCAGCCAGAAGCTGCGAGGTGCAGGCAGGGACGAAGGCAGCAAGAGCATCGCTGGACGGGGTGACCGAGTGCCACGTCCCCCAGCCCACAGCAGAGCGCCCAGCAGGCAAGCGAGGGCTCCCCCCGTGCTGGCAGTTTTGGTTCCCCATCTCCCTCCGACCCAGCCCATCGCTTGCGAAGCCGGGCGGGGAGCAGGCGTCCCTCGGCCGCTACTCACACGTCGCTCTGATGAGTGTATATTCGGTCGAACAGAGCCTCTGGGGCCATCCACTTCACCGGCAGGCGGCCCTGGGACACAAGAAAGCCCCACATCGGCTCCGTGCCGCCAGGGAGCGGGGGGATCCGGGGGGGCACAGCCCTGCGTGCCCGTGGCATCGCCAGCGTGGGTTGGAGCATCCCCAGCACGGAAAGCACCGCTGCCCTTGCCCACCCCAGCGAAGCCCCTCGCCCACTACTCACATTCGTCGTCTTCTTGTAGTAATCTATGTGGTGGATGTCACGGGCCAGACCGAAGTCCGCGATCTTCATCACGTTGTCCTCGGTCACCAGGACGTTCCTGGCCGCCAGGTCCCTGTGGATGCACTGACCGAGCACGGGGCCGTCAGGCGGTCCCCGAAGGCCCCGGATGGTTCCCCACGATGAAACGGGCTGGGAGGGAAAGGTGCATCCCCCCTGAGCCCAGCTGCCGGAATCCCCATCCCACCATGGCCCCCCAGGAGCTCCTCACCTTCTTGGAGGCCAGGTACTCCATGCCCCGAGCCACCTGGTAGGCACAGGAGACCAGGTCCTTGAAGGAAAGCTGCTCCTCAGGGACGCGGGTGGGGTTGTAGCAGTACTCCATGCCAGGGGGCCGCCGGGCTTGCAGGTACTCCCGCAGGTTGCCCTTGCTCGCGTACTCCACAATCACATAGAGGGGTCCTGCGGGGACAGCAGGGTGAGCGGCCGGAGCCGGAGCTCCCGTCCCCGTGGCTGCAGGGTCAGCCCCCTCTCGGCACGTGGACGGCAGCCAGAGGGGTGGCGGAGGGGTCGCCTCCTCCCCGCTCGCACGCCCTCACCGTCCTGCGTGCAGGCTCCCAGCAGGTTGATGATGTTCTTGTGCTTGCCGATCATCTTCATCATCTCCATCTCGGAGATGAGGTCAGACAAGTCCTTCTCCGTGGCGTCGGCTAAAGCAGTGGAGAAGGCAGCGGTCGGCAGGGGGGGCCAGGCTGGGTCCCCCCGTGTGGCACACACCCGGCCCCAGCCAGGGCTGCGGCGCCGTGCCGGGATCCCCCTTCTCACCGCCACTTACACTTGAGCATCTTCACTGCCACCTTGGTCACACGGTTTGGCTTGTCCTTGTCGAGGCCGATGGCTTCTGCCAGCACCACCTGCCCGAAGCACCCTTCTCCCAGGGGCTTGCCCAGGATCAGCCTGGCGGGAGGAGAGACCCTGACGCAGGGGCCAGCGGCCGCGGGGGGAAGCAGGTCGGTTGCCGGCATTGGCCAACGGCATCGGCGGTGCCACCATCCTCACCCAGCTCCCACCCGGGCTGCTCCGGCAGCTCGCGCCTACGGCGGAGCGTACCCAGCGGGGATGGGCCCTCACCTGTCCCGGGGCAGCTCCCAGCGTGGGTCCTCAGGGAGCTCGTACTCGGAGACGCCGGCCAGCATGGGGGTGCCACTGGAGGAGAGCCGCGAGGGCCGGACCAGCATCACGCCCGAGTTCATGGAGGAGCTGGAGTCGGCCGACACCTGCGGTGGGGACCGTGGGTTACCTTCACGCAGCGCCGGGTGCCGCGGCCTGCTGTCCCCGCCGGGAGGGAGATGCTGACAGGGAGCCTTCGCGCCCCAACCCACAGCCCCCTTTCCCTTGCTGCCTGCAGGCGTGGGGCCCCGTCGGCGCTGCTTCCACGCTGAACCCGGAGTAAATAATTTTTAATTAATTCCCAGCGTGCTGACACCCCAAAACACACAGCCTGGGAGTCCTCCTGTCTCCTCGGTGTGTAAAATATGTTCTTCTGCTCAAACATTAAATCGCTGTAAATCCTCCTGGTCCTCCTCATCGCCCTTGCTGAGCTGCGCTGGGCAGGGGACGAGCGGGGGCTGTACAGAGCCCCCTCCTCGCTGTGCTGCCGGTCGAGGGCAGAGCCTGTTGATGGTCCCCACGCCGTGCCACGGACGGGCACAAGGCTGGAGAGGGTGGCACGTGCAGCAGGGCGAGATGGTCCTGGGTCTCCCCCCCATCCATCCTCATCCAGAACATTCCCCCCCAAAAAGGGCAGGTCCCCCGGGAGGGACAGTAGGTACAATCAAACCCCCTCTCTACTTTCTGTTACCTGTCTGCGCAGGGGGATGCTCTTGGCCAGCTTGTGCACGGCCAGCTGGCTGTTGAAGTCCGTCTTCTTGGTGGTGCTCTTCATCTTGTAGATGATGACGGTCACCACCATGCAGGAGATGAGGAAGGCCCCAGTGCAGTAAATGATGATCTCCAGGTAGAGGGGGGATGTCATCATGGCCGGGGTGTCTTCGATAGCTGGGTCGGTGCGAACAGGGCGTTAGCACCCGCGAGCCCGCCCGGGGCCAAGGAGCAGAGCGGTGCTGGGGGGACCCCGGCTCCTCCCTGTGCTCGACGGGGACGCGCTCTGCATCGCCAGAGGCCTCGGTGCGGCGTGCGGCAGGGACTAGGGGGGCTGCCCCCCTGCCCCGGCGGGGAAGGCGTGTGCGTACCCCCAGGCTCCTACCCCCCGCAGCCGGGCAATGCCTCTGCCACATCCGCAGGCAGGCGCCTGGGGCGGGATGGGGCCCTGGGCTGGGAAGGGGTCAGCTGGGAAAGGCGTGAAGTCGGGGGGACGGCGCCCGTGTCCCCTCGGCTGGGGCCGCGCGGGGCAGCAGTGCCAGCCGTGCCGAGGCAGCGGAGCTCTCCCGTCAGGGCTGCGCTGGGGGTGCTCTCCTGCGTCACCCCACAGGGACAGGGCATCGCGGGCACCCCCAGGGACGGGTCCCCTTCCCAGCTGCTGTGCTCTGCCCACACTCGGAGCTGCAAGTCCCTCAGGGTCCGGGGGTTACTCTGAGCATGGATGGAGGGGGCCGTCCAGCAGTGCTCGGGGCTGTGGGAGTCCAGGCGGTACTGACAGTGACCAGGGAGAGCTTGGGCAGAGCAGCCAGAAGCACCTCCAGCGGCAGCAATCTGCCATGGGACCCCCCCGGGCTGCTGGGGAGGAGGGTCCCATCCCCACCCTGCCGTGGGACAGACCCCGCTGTCG
>VZTL01042949.1:68286-87053 GCA_013400535.1 Scopus umbretta
CCCCGGTCTCTTTGCAAACTGGAAGAGCCGCAGCAAGGGGGTGGGCGATGTCCGACGGGCAGGCCGTGGCTGTCCTCAGCCTCCCCTGGTTTGCGGAGGGAGCCAGCCCCACGGGGGAGGCGAGGACGGGGCCGGGGGCAGCGCTGCTCAGACCCCCGGGCAGCCCTTGCCAGCCGTGACAGACTGCAGGCTCCGGGGCTCTGCCCAGCCCTGCCGGGCGTCCTGTCCTGCCCTCCGGCTTGCCTCCGGGGAGCTGGCACTGAGCATTAGCCACCAGGTCATAGAATCATGGAATCGTTCAGGTTGGAAAAGACCTCGGAGGTCATCTAATCCAACCGCCAACCCAACACCTCCATGCCNGCTCCTGCTGGCCACGCTGTTCCTGACACAAGCCAGGATGCCATGGTCCCAAGCCTGTCTGTCTGGGAAGGGGCTTTATTGCAAATTTCACAGGTTTGAACGCTGTTGAACATAAATCTTCCCCACCAGAAAGCCCCGAAGGTGCGATAGGTGCCGAGAGCCCCGTGCTGCTCAGAGAGGCTTTTGGAAGATGACCCCCTCTGAACCTTTTGGTAGGTGGGGACCAAAGGCTGCCGGGGGGGGCACGCACACACGCAGGGATGCTCCTTGGCGCCGCTGCATCCGCAGGAGGGATGCAGGGAGGGGAACGGCCGAGGAGGGAGCGCTGCAGCCGAGCCCCCGTGGCAAAGTCCCCTGCCGCGGGGGGAGCCCTGCCCCGGTGCCGCCTGTGTGTGGCCCTTGCCGCCCGTGACCAATGGTCCCTCTTAGCCTTTGCTGGCACCGGCAGCCACAGGCTTTCATCCCGGGCAGGAATGCCAATTAAACTTTGACTTTTTTGGTGTCGCTTACTCAAGAGCTCAACTCTAACCCTTCGCCTTTCGTATGGAAAACTGAGCCCTGCCACGCCTGTTAACATCTGCACAGATGTTTGGGGAGGGAGGGGAGAGGGGGAATACGGCCCCGAAGAGACCCTGTTGGTGCCGCCGTGTTCGCGTCGCTGGAGAGCTGCGGGCAAGGTGCAGGCAAGCGCCGGATCCACCGCGACCCGGGCAGGAGGTGCAGCAGAGGCGCAGGCGTGCTGCCGGCTGCCACGCACCGTCCCGCGAACTTCGGGGTGAAAGCCCAGCTCTTGTGTTATTTTAATATGACCTCGATGCACGGGCGGGAGCAGAGCCCCCCCGCCGCGGGCTTTGCTGGGCAAGGTGGTGGTTATCGGGGTGCATTGCTGTGTTTCCATCAAGGAGGAATTTCCAGGGATGCCCACGTCCCCGTGGAGGTTCAGGCCGTGCCTTGTGCATCCCCTGGCTGACGGGGGCCCCGCGGCAGAGGGTCTGCTGTGGTGACCCTCCTGGAATTCCTACATTCTTGCACCTCGCCTGCCTTTATCTCTCGAAATCTTGATGGAGCGGACGCTGTGTGCACGACCATAAGGCATCAACTCTCTGGCTTGGATTTGCAGCCTGAGTTTAATTAGCCACCTGAGCCCCATCCTTCCTTTTGGCAGCAGCAGACTTGCACTTTAATTAATCATCTCGCTTTATTTACAGTGAGAACACGCGCTCTGCCTTCGCCCTGCCTGCCTCACAAGCCCTGTCTGCTTTTACGGCCAGTGCAACGTGAGCGCGCGGCACTGCTCCGGCTCGGGACGGACCCGGGCGTCGCTGCTCTGGGACCCCCAACCGGTTGCTCTCCTGCCCAGTTTGCCGTGTCAGGGCAGGAGCTTAGGGCTCTCCCTTTCCCTCCTCACGTTTACTGCCCTGTGCCGGAAAAAGGATGGGGTAGCGTGGCTAGAGAAGCCACAAGCAGGATTAAAGGCGCTGGCGCACGGACTGCTCTCTTACCCCCATTTGGCAAGGCCAGATGTCTCCGTGCCACCTCTTTAGCTCCCTTCCAAGCGTTAGGCGCTCTCTGGAGTAGGAAATATTTGCCCAGAGCCTGGTAAAGTTCGCTTGCCCCTGCCTGTCTCATCCCCAGGATCGGCGTGCTCCCTGGACCCTGCTGATGCCTCTCCCACCAGGTCGGGCTCCTGCACGTGCCCCTGCTGCTGCTCGGCAAGGAGACATCGACGCGGTGTTGAGGGCAGGTAGGTGCTTGCTCTGCCCGGGCAAAGTAGTGGAACGCTGAGCTGGAGCTGAAGGAGGCAGAGAGCTGCATTTGCCAGCAAAATGTCCTGAAGAGGGATCCAAACAGATCCAGGCGCCCCAAAGTCCAGGACCCACGGCTGGCTCCTGCAGATAGCACCAGCACCGTCTCTGTAGAATAAAACCCAGTGAAATCCTGTAGTAAATTGCTCTTTCATCAGCGAGATGGAGTAGTGGGGCCGTGGGTGGGTTCAGCCATCTCAGAGCAGCGATCGCATGGGAAGAGAGCCGTGTCTCTCTTCATCTTAGGAAAGAGGAGCACACGTTCAGCCGGCTGAGCCCAGAGCCGGTGCTCCTCATTCACGGCTGCGGCCTTCTGCTCCGGCCTCGAGGAGCCGCACCGGCACTTTACGGCGCGGGCGGGGATGCCCAGGCAGGGGAGAGCGGGGTGTGCTCGGAGGGCGCCAGCTCCCACCACCTTCTCTCCCTTGCTGCTGCGGCCGTGAGCAGGGGCTCACACGTCCCCTGCGTTTTCGACACCGCGACGGCTGCTGCAGTCGGGTCCCAGCTCCGCGCTGCCCGTGCGCGTCGTGCGGAAGGGGGTTCCCTCCGCCCAAGAAATCCCCGTGTAAGGAGGTGAAGAGCAAGCGCAGGGAGGGAAACGACGATGTCGCATAGCGTGCCTGGGCTGATGGCAAGGAGCGGGCGGCGGTGGTCACCTTCCAGGTCCCCATCAGAGGACCTCAGGGCGCATCCCTGCGCCAGGAGCCGCAGCAGAGAGCAGGAGGAGCGCCAAAAGCTGGGGACCTGTCCGTAGGAGAAGCAGAGCTGCTCCCACCCGCCTGGCCCTTCCTTCTGCTTTTGGTTTCCTGCGGGAAGTAGGCTTTGTGGAAGCTGTTTGCTTCAGCGAGAGATGGGGGGCACCTTGCAAGAGGTGGAAGGATCAGATACGGGCCTCCCCCTCGGAAAGGGATGGGGACGAATGGCGGTGAGAGGTTTTGCACGGGCTCCTGTAGACACGGGCTTGAAAGTACCTTTGTGGGGGAGAGGGGAGGAATTACGTGGAACGGTGTTGGGGCTGAAGAGAAAAAAAAGGAAAGGATTGCGTAAAGATGTTTATAAAAACATAACCCGTTCCATATGTGACCAGCCAAAAACGTGCGCGGTGGGTCTGGCACAGGCAGCCGTGCTGTCGCTAGCTGCTAAGCGAAGGCGGGCAGCCGCCTGTGAGGGCAGGGCGCGCGCTGCTGCCCGCCACGCCGCGCTGCTGGCGCCGGGGAGCGAAGCAAACGCGGCGCGAAGGGTCCGGGCCAAGGGGACCTGGCTGCCCCCGCACCCGGCCCCAGCCCCTTCCAGCTGCGGAACTCTCCGTGACAAAGAAAGGTTTTCAGGAGAAAAGCGGGGAGGAGAAGCGGGAGGAAGGCTGGCTGCTGCACGGGCAAGGGACCGGAGACCACGGCTTGCTCAGCTCGCCCGCACTTGTGCCGTGGACTCCCTCCGTGGCAGCAGAAAAACCGGGGGGAGCAAAACAGCAGCGAGCGATGCCCAGCCCGGGGGGGGCTGCGTGGGTCCCAGCTGCAGCGCGCGGGCTCACCTGCTGCCGCCCACTAATGAGCCCTTGGCATGCAAGTGGCAATTATTTCAGCCATAAACGTCTAAAATCAGTCCTTGTATTGATCTGATCCTGTGCAAACAGTGAAGGGCCTGGTCCTGCAGTTCTCAGACCCCCCAAGCCTTTGCAGGCTGCCCTCGCTCTCCCCGGGAGCTCCCTGGGGTCTTGCAGCAAGGCAACCCCCTGGCTGCTGCCTGGGTTCGCAGCACGGAGCGGTGTTTCCCGGCCCCTCCGAGCACCTTGCCTGCGGCGGGGCAGGGATGTCTCAATCCTCGGAGCAGAGCGGGCCAGGCCTAAGCACAGGGAAGCGGCACTGGCCAGGTTTGCAGGTGGCTCTCTGGGTCAGATCCCGTGCCAGGCCCTCCAAAAATAGATCCTCTCTTTTAATCCGTTTGTTATTTCTTCATGGTTTCCACAAAGCACTTGTTATTTCTGTGTGCCATGTGTATTTACCTTCCCCTTCCAAACCCTCCCGCTGCCAGACCGACAGCCCAAAGTGGCAGGATAGAATCGTTCAGGTTGGAGAAGCTCTCGGAGACCATCCAGTCCAACCATTGTCAACCCAACACCTCCATGCCTACTAAACCATGTCCCGAAGTGCCACATCCACACGGTTTTGGAACCCCTCCAGGGGTGGGGGCTCCACCACCTCCCTGGGCAGCCGGTGCCAATGGTCCATCTCTGCTGCTGTCGCTGCTGTGGGAGCCCCCGAGAGCCGGGCTGGGACCACGGGTTGGACCCCCCACCGGTCCAGAGCCTGCCCAGGGTGCAATGTCCCAGCCTGCGGAAGAGCGCCTGGGCAGCGCGGCCAGATGTCGTTCAGAGGCTGCTGCGCCCCATTTGGGCATCTCAGTGAGGCCCCTGCCTCCTTGTCCCCCTCCACTAGCAGCCGAGTCCGGAGCATCACCTGCAGGCTGCCCCGCTGTGACTTGCCCCGCTGCTGCGAGTGCCTTGCCGGCTGCCCAGCGATGGCGGGTGTTATTTCCTATCAGATCTGGTGGGGTTTTCTTCCCCATTTCAGTCTTTTTTTTTTTTTTCCCCCCCCTCTCCACTCCAATAAGCCTTAATAGCTGGAAGTGCAGGGCAGAGAACAAGTGGCTCTTGTCTCCCCTTCCCCGCAGCCTCCCAGCTCCCCGCGAGGTGCGGAGCCAGCCCCTGCCTGAGCTCGGGCTGCTCAGGATGGTACCCAGAGGTGCTTCGGGGGATGGATGAGGGGGGAGTGGGATGAGGAGAAAGAGCTCGCTGCTGCCAGGAGAGCGGGCTGGGACGCTGATCCCCTCCCGCAGAGAGGCACGCGGCTGCCGGCTGCTGCTGCCCGCTGCTCCGGAGGAGGCAGGAGCAGAGGTGCCCGCTGGTAATCCCTCTTTCCCCAGCAACCTGCTGCCAGCGCTGGTGCGCAGCTCTTCTCAGGGCTTTATTAGCGCCTGGACAGACCCAGGCCTGCTGCCTGCCTGTGCCAAATTACCAGGTTGCTCGTAAACCAGAATGATTTTGAAATAACTGATGCTGAAACTATTCCATATCCTAAAGAAACAAGTGCTCCTTCCCTGCCAGAAATGCTCCGTGGTGACTGCGCTCCCGAGACCTGGTGAGATATAAAAAGCACGGGACGGTCAATTAAACGGAAAGGCATCCCATTCCCAGGCAGCGGAGGGAACGGCGCGGAGGAGCCCACCGCAGCACGGCGCGGGGCTTTGGTGGGTTGGCAAAGTGCTTAGAAACAAAAAACACCCGGAGGGCGATGCCGCGCTGGGCTCCTGGAGATGCCCGGCCGCAGCGGGGAGCCGGCCGGGGGGTCCGCGGGGGGCTGCCCCATCCAGCATCCCTCCGGCTCCGGCAGGGAGCTGGGGGTGTCTGCGGCCTGAGCTAACTCCCCACCACGGGGCTCAGCCCCGTCCCTTTCCCCGATGAGGTGCCGGCGTCGCACGCTGCCCTTCCTGGGAGGGGCTCAGCACCCGGCAGGATCCGGCGGACGGCGGGGGATGCGGGTGCTCTTCTCCTCTGTTGGAGCTGGAGGGCGAGGCATCGGGTTCTCCTCTCCGCGGTGCCGTATCTCCTTGAAGCGTGACAGCCGCAATTGCTTCCAGATGCGCGCCTCCTCGCCTCCAGCCGGCCGGGGTGGATGTGGTAAACTCCGCGATGGAAACCAAAACCCGGACCAGATGTACCGTGTCGGCCTCAGCGCCGCGCGCATCTGGCCCCAACGCGCGGGCGCTGCCAGAGCTCAGGGCTGGCATCGCGTCGGGCCGGCGTGGCTGAGCCGGGCTGGCCGCACTCCCCGCGGGATCCTCCATCCCACGGGCACCAGCACCGGGGCCGACGGGAGGCGGTTTTTTGGGGGGCTGTGCAGGCTGCGAGCCGGCGGCGCCGGTTTGCTGACCGCTCCTTAACACCCCGGCGAGCGGGACCTCGAGGTGCTCAGCGGGGCAGAGCACGGCCGGTACTCCGCTGTCCTCCCCTGCCCAGCCGGACCAGGGACGGGGGGGGGGAAGGACTCTTGACGTCACCGGTGACATCAGGAAGGACTGGGATTGGTGACATCATGGGATAAATCGGGACGGGGGAGGGGCGTCTGCCTGCACAGCAGGCTCTTGGCAGGCAGCAGCGGTTCGGGAAGAGCAGCGGGGAGCCCGAGGACCAGCTCGGCGCTCGTCCAAGGGAAGATGCTCGGAGGCGGGGGGTGCCAGGCACCCCGGGGCCGCGGCTCTGCCTCGGCCACCACGCTGCCCGCCTGGGCCTTGCCTCCCCCCGAGGAGCTGCGGGAATACCCATTAGAGATGGAGCCCAGCCGCGGTCCGGGGGGGCCTCCCCTGCAGCCCCCCACAAGCCCACCCTCTCCCCCTGGCGCTGTGGCAGCTCGGGTCCCCGCTTTTACCTCGGACCCTGCTCCTTACCTCGCACCCGGCGCTCATAACAGTTACCCCCGTGTCCCTCCTTCACAGAGGACTTGAGAGGAGCAATTAATCTCAGGAACAGGCTTTGAAGAGAAGAAGTGCTGTCTAAGCACTGTGCTCTTATCCTTTTGATGGGGTTAGCTGCGTTGGCATATGAGCGGAGACATTTGGAGTAAATTAATAGAGAGTTTAATGACATCCAAACGTTCGGGGGATGAAGCATTTGAAAGGAGTTTATAGCTTTATGGGGCGGGAATTGCAATGCAAAGGGCATGTTTTCTTCATCAAGTCCGCTCTCCGGGCTCCAGCACGACGCAGCCTTTGTACCTTTCACCCGGGCGCCTCTGCTCGCCCTGGGTCAGCCCGCGGCCCCGTGTCCTCCCCGGCAGGAGCCCGGTGACCGGTCGCGGAGCTCACAGTCGGGTGGGACAGAGCAGAAGTGCCCGAGGAGCCGGGATTTCACCCTCCGCACAACCCCGGGTGCTTTCCTTCACGCAGGGATGCAGGACGCCACACCGAGCGAAGCGCGCAAGCCCTTGCCGCCGCGCTCGGCTGCCGATGCTCCGAAATGGGAGGATTTGTGCGAAAGCGCCGAAATGGGAGGATGATTTGTGCGAAAGCACCGGGCGCAGCCGGCTGGTGCTGGCACGGCCAATGCCAGCTTTCCCAGCGCCGTGGCGGGAAGGTCAGGGTGGCTGCAGGGCAGGTATTTACATCTCAGCATCCCTATAGGTGATGGAGAAGCATCGTTACAACGCAGCAGGTGCTTTGGACGGGCTTGCCCTGAAATCTAAACGGTCTTAAAGCACTCCAGAGATAATGCGTTTTCCTGGCGGTGTATTTACGAGAGAGTCAAGGTACGGGAACTTGGCCCAGCTCCCAGACCGAGCGTCCGATGCCGCGCACCCCATAGATGGCGTTTTTCATGTTGTTTTTTATATTTTCAGCCTGATGAATACCCGTGGGGTGGCTGGAGCGTGGAAAGGGCTATATGTTTTGCCAGCAGGCTTTAAAGCCAACGTTAACTTAGGCAGCGGCTGGCCGAGCGGGGCGGCACGGACGTGCAGCAAAGCGTTTTTCACCCAGCACCTTCTGGATAAGGGAGCCCTGCCCATCGGCTAGGATCGGCCGGCCGGGGCCTTTCCCGGGACACGACGCTATCCCTGTACCGAATTGCACAGCACAGGCGATTTTCCAGCCCTTCCAAGGAATGCCTTTTGCTCCTAATCCCCCAGGTGCTCCAGCGGGGCCTGGGGCGGAGCAGGCAAGAGGGTCCTTCCCTGCGGATCTGCTCAGAGAAGCCGTGGAGGGAGCGGGGAAGCAGCGGCCGCGGGGGCTGAGGGGTGCCCAGGGTGCCCTCCCTCCCCTCAACACCCACAGCTCCGCACAGCGCCCACTGAGAGCCTAACGCCCGGGCGAGGAGGGGGGAGAAGAGCCCCCAGGACGTGCACGTGCCCCAGCTGCGGGCAGCTCCAGAGGCGCTCCGGGTTCCTCCTGGGGCACACAACCACCGGCAGTTCTTCTCTACACCCCGGCACAGGGCAAAATCAACCTCAGAGTTAGGAACACACGTTTCGGGAGTGACCAGATAGCTTTTGCAGTGCTGCCAATTACTCTGAGTTAATTAGCAATCGGTTACCTCCAGGCTATAAAAGCCCTCAGTGAATATAGAAATCCAGCTAGAAGGCTCCAGGAGCTGGGAATGGTGCTTTGTGTGTATTTTTTCCCCCCACTCTGCTGCCTTGTCTTTCCCTCTGCTTGGCCTGGGGAAGTGGGAAGGTGACTGTAAGGGCTTCTTGTGATCCTGACCTGCAATCAGACAAGGGAATGGCAAGGAGAAGCGATGCCATGGTGTACGCAGGGACGCTGGCTGCGGCAGGCAAGGCGGAATATTGCTTCCTGGCGAGCGCAGCCAGCTCCCAGCGGTGGAGCTAGAAGGAAGCAGCCCCAGGAGGAGAAGGAGATGGGAGCGATCTGCGGTGGCCCCGCTAGCTGTGGAGGAAAGGTGGTCGGCTTCCAGCTCGGCCGTCTGCGTGATGCTCTTGGGAGCCGAAGGAGCCGCGCGTCCTGGAGCGGGACGTGACCGCGGCGAAATGGAGGAGCCGGGGGACTGCGCGCTAGTGCTGCCGGTGCTCTGAAACACGCCTGTGCCCGGGGCCTACGCGCCCACGGATGGAACGGGGGCGCGGGCTGTGGGCGTCTCCACAAGACGTGCGAACGTATGGATCTGCACCTGCATCTTCCAAGGCGTCGACGGAGGCCGCGCATGGCTTTCTCTGCGCCTTGTGCCAGCAAAGCGCAATCCGCGGGTTGTTTCGGGGGGTTTCTTAGCAGGTAGTGGAGAAAAATGAACGTGGTTGTGGAGTACGTGGTGGCAGGAACCCCTGGGGCTGGCAGGGGCGGGGTGTTCCCCTCGCAAGTCAGGGAGCCGCAGCAAGCCGTTTCCTTCGGGTTTGTGTAGTCGTTGGCATCCTGACACGGTGATTAATGCTGCTGGACCACGGCTGCTGGTGGCACATATGTGCGGAGAGCACATCACTTTTTCCAGCGGCCTCTGCCTAAATGCCTTCAGCCAGAGGAACTGGGATGCTTTCCAAAGCAACCAAGCGTTCTGCAGGCAGAGCACCGCGCCGTGCCCGGAGGCCCTGTGACGCACGCCGGCAGCACGCTCTGCCGCCCTGCCTGGCTGTAGGGGAGGATGACGGGACCAGCCCCAGAACATGGCCGGGGGAGGCCTGGATGAAAAACCCCGTAGCCACAAACGCACCCGGAAAGGAGCAGCCCCGAGCGTCCCGTGTGCTGCCTCTGGTGCTGGCTCTCTTGGGTTGGAGAGGAGCAGGCACGGGCCATGGGGCATCCCGGTCCCCTCTGGGCACCAGCGAGCCCCCAGGGCGGCCGGCAGCTTGCCCAGCTGCTCCCTTCGGTGTTGCATCTATTTTCCTTGCTGCAACGGCTCTGGCCAGACGTGGGTGACAGAAGGAGCAAGCGGGAGAGGAAAACAAGCTCGGGAGGGGACAGGGGAGCTGGGGTGGTAAAGCGGAAAGTCTCTTACGTGGTGCGGGACCGCTCGCGGCGTGGATTGCACTTTTCTCCCAGGTGGGCTCCTGGAAGTGGGGTCCACCACGGGGAGCAGCCGGCACGGGGAGCGGTGGCACTCGGCCCGGGTGGGCACGGGGCCCTGTTTGGTGCTCGGGGGCCAGCCAGCGCGTGAGGAGCAAGCCCGCGTCGCTCCGTGCGGCGGTGGGAAACGTTGGCTTGGAAAGCCCCACGGCCCGGGCGTCCCTCCCCAGGCCGTCAGGCTGACGGCAGGCGTTGCGACCGCTCCCTATGGAGCCGGCAGCGCAACACGGATGGGGACAAGGCCGCCTTGGGGGGAGCCCTGAGCTACGTGGAGGGCAGCTGCTCCCCCCAGAGCTTGCAGGCTTCAGAGAAAGCGTGTCGGCGTAGCAAGAGGGTGTTGCTAGATCTTTAAAAAACAAGCAGGAACACATAAAAGGCACATGTACGTTTATAAAAACACACAGATACGTGCTTGCATATATATATATACACGCGTGCGTATCTGCTAGAGAGCCCTATCATCTCTTCTGCAGGGAAGACATCTGTCTTCGCTTGGGCTGGATCACTACCATGTTCCACGTTCCTCCTGCCCTGATTTTCGCAGCACGTCCTCGCCTCCCGGCCCAGCCCTGGCTCTCGCCCTGCTCCGAGCGGCTTCCTCGGGCTTCGCGAGCCCTCAGACCTGGCAATCGGCCTCTGTGTCCCGAGCGCGGCTTCCCAGTGCCGTGCCGTGCCGGGGGCACGCCGCGGCCCAGCCCGGGCAGCTCCTCCTTCGTCTTCTCGTAGCAGCGTGGGCCAAAACCCAGCCCCTGGTTTTCTAAGGTCATGGCTCCAGCCGTGAGCCTAACGGGGACGCCAGGGCTTCACCCGCGTCCCCCCACGCCTTGACCGCGCCAGCTTTGCGCTGAATGCGGCGTCCCCGCGGCTCCACCGCGCCGCCGGCAGGGACGGAGCTCTGGGACGCCGCGCCGCTGCCCAGGTGCCTCTTCCCTGGTCCGCTGGGTCCTGTTGGCTGAACGCAACGGGAGATCCGCCGCAGAACACGGGCCGGGCTGGGCCAGGCTCCGCTGGAGCCTTCCCGCCGGC
This sequence comes from Scopus umbretta, assembly GCA_013400535.1. NCBI lineage: Eukaryota > Metazoa > Chordata > Aves > Pelecaniformes > Scopidae > Scopus > Scopus umbretta. Next base: position 79,041 of record VZTL01042949.1, read on the forward strand.
TTCAGCGCCCTTTGGGGCAGCGGTGGCAGAACGGAGAGAAAGCTCTGCGGGCAAAACGCAGCGTCCTGCGCTTTCCGTGGGGCTGAGGGCGTTGTGCTAGAGGTCTGCAGTGACTCCTGAATTCCAAGCTGTAACTACGCAATCACGCTCTCCAGTGCAATAATTCCAAAACCTTTCTTGATTCCTGTATTAAATGAAGTACATTTACAGAGTATATGAATTCCAGATTCAGCCTGGGACTCCAGGGACGCATATTCTTCTCCTGGAACTTGTATATCCGGCCCGAGGATGAAAACCCCCGAAGCCCCAAGCATAACAAGCATTTCTTGTATTTTTTCTGTCTCCGTCACATCGGGCATGTAGTGTATGCTGGGGCTGATAAACAGCATCTGGTTAGAGTCAGGTAAGGACCTCTCCGGGGAGGAGGCTCGTGGTCAGCTGCCAACCTTTCTCTCCCTCCTTAACGCGCTTTTGCAGATGGATGAAAACTGCAGCCAGCCGAGGCTGTGGGTTCAGATAGCACCGGGGAAGGGGGAGACGGCCGGGCTCGGTGTCCCCGTCCTCTCGGCGCGGCTCTGCGGCTGGAGGCAAGGGGCACGCGCCGCTGAGCCCTCCCACCTCCGGGCAGGGGGCTTTGGGGGGCCCCCGGCAGCCGAGCGGCCCTGCGGAGCCGGGGCCCGGCGAGGACGTGCGGACACCCTGAAGCTCCCCTCCCCGGCCGCCGCTCGGGGCTTCGGTCCAGGAGGAAGGGTGGTCTCCCGGGGTGCGGGGCGACAGGGCCGTGCCCGAGGAGCAGGATGGTGCTGAGCAGCCCTGGCGCTTGCCGTCCCTGCCAGTGCCGGCTCCCCTCGCCGGCGCTTTCGAGGAACGCAGGAGGGGTGTGCTGGTCCACTTGATTTTTTTTTCGTTGGAAACCTGGAAGTCTCGCTGGCCCACACGTGCCTTGGGGGAGGCTTCGGAGCCTTCTGCCAGGTTCTGGAGAACTGTCCGGATTCATACTTCTTACAAGCCCTTTTTTTTGGTTTTTTTTCCTGCAGGAGGAAGAAATTCTCGTTTAAAAATGGAAACGCGCCCCTTCTGCCAAGCTATTAATTCTGCTTCCTATGGAAACCGAGAGGTCCCTGCTTTTACTCTGCGTTTCTGCACTGAACTTCCAAGTTTATTTTTATGCCCAGATTTGGCAATGCATTTAAGCCTGAGCACAGCCTTACGGTGTGAGCCTGTACCTGAAACACCTTACAGCACGCGGACACGCGCTTCAGCGAACGCCTCCCGCGCTGGGTTCGTCCCTTACTACAGAGACTTTCTTTTTTCGTCCTCGCCAAGTTATCATTTGATTTAATTAATTTCGCACGGCGAGCCTGGGAGCTGACGGGTGGCTTCAAGCCTCTAGAATAGCCAGGGAAACCAATTTAATTAGCTGAAGTGAGCCAAAGTTACTTAAGTGATTTGTAATAAGTTCCAGGCTCTCCCACACCAAAGAGGTTTCAGCTGAGGACAGAAACTTCCTGAGCCTGTTGCGCAGGGCGGCGGGGACGGGGCTCTCCATGCTGCACCCGATGAACACTTGCGCGGGGACGCGGAGCAGCCTGGGGAATTCAGGAGGCGCCCTTCTGGGTTTTGCATCCCTGTCGACAGGGCTGTGATTTCTGGGTAGAGCGGGCGCTGCTCCCCCGCTGTGACCCCCCAGAGCGCCCCGCAAACGCAGCAGTGTCTCATTTGTGCGGACGCTGCTTTCCTCTGCCCCGCAGCGAGGGGAGGGCCGGGGAGATCGCGCCCGCACCCCCTGCGTCTCCTCACGCCCGCTACGGGCCGTCTCCCGCAGCGTTCGGCTGCGTGCATTTACGTTGTTAAAGTCTGTGATCGAAACATGGTTTTCCCTCTTCCTCCGCTCGCTGGGAATTTCATGCGAGTCTGTAAATCTGGACACGCTGCCTGCTTTCGCAGGCAGGCCGACAGCCGGGATGTCCTGGCGCTGCTGGCATCGGGGCCGCGGGATGCTCCTGGCCCCCGGTCTTCTTCCCCGCCTTGGAGGCAGGAGCTGCCACATCGCTTCCGCGGGTGCTCCCTTGAGCCGCAGCGCAACCGGCGCCGCTTCGGTTCAGCCCAGCCAACCCGGCCAGGACCTGCCAGGCAGGCTGGAGCGCCGTCCCAGATGTGCCGCGCTTGCTCGGCGACGCGGCTGCGGTATCCGGCGCAGGCGAAACCGCCGCGAGACCAGATGCTGTTCCTGGGGCTTCGCTTCACCTCCCTGCCCCGCTCCCGGGGGAGCCGGCTGCGGGATGAGCCAAATCCCGTCCCCGGAGCGCTGTGCTGGGTCTGCGAAGCTTCGAAGTGCCTTCTGCCAGGGGAAGCGCCGGGCCGGCTGCAGGGAAGAGCCGGGACGCGTTTCCCCGGCCTTGGCGGCAGGGCTGCGACTGCAGCAGCAGCAGCGCGGGGCAGGTATCCGACGGGGGCCGGCGGACGTCGGAGCAGCGGCGGGGAGAGAGCTCCCACCCGCAGGATTGAGATACCGGCACGAAGAGGATGGCAGCTGCTGGCAATGGGACCCCCAGCGCCGCTGCTCGGCTCCCGGCCGGGGAGGACAGCGAGCGTGGCAGCCCCTTTTCCCCGGCACGTGCTCCCCGGTAGTTCACGCTCTGGTGAAGCACCTCAAGCTGTTCGGCTGCCATGGGAAAACCAGCCCGGCTCTGCCATGGTGACAAAGCTGCCCTGACTGCCGGGGCCACCCCCGCCTTGGGAAATGGGGGTGCTGCCTCACCAGGCTGCTTTTTGGAGCTCCCTCCACACAGGCTGACTGCCTTTTCTTCGGGGAGAGGAGAGCCACGGGCCGAGGCACCCTCCCGGCCGTGCCCAGCTGCATCTCCAGCCCGCTGCGGAGGGCTCCCGTGGGTAACTGCCGTCCTGTGGCCGCACCGCGTCGTCACCCCCTCCTAAACACCGGCTTTGGGGACATAGTTGGGCTCCCTGCAGAAGCCGCTAACAACGCGTCCAACTGCGATGGCAGGTCTGTCTCCCCGGTGCCCCTCAGGAAGGATGGAGCGGGGCCAGGCAGCGCTTTCGGCGCCAGGCAGATGCCGGCGCTGCTCCCCGGCGCGCTGCCCGGCTGGGGCGACCCGCTGGGAGAGCTGCTCCGAGCTGGCGTGGAGAGGCTGAAGCGGGCAGCGGCGGTGTTCGGGAGCTGGGGCTGACCGTGCCTGGCAGCCCTGCTGCTTGCTGAGGCCGGCTGTGAGCTCCTGCTCCCTGCTTTTCCGACTGTGACCCTGACTTGGCTTTGCGGGCTCCTCTGCGGCCCTTGGGCGGCCCCCGTCTGCGGTGCGGCCCTGCCAGCCCCCGGTGCCCAGCTCTGCCGGGGGATCCCTGCCCACCCGCCCCGAGGCCACGCTCCCGCAAGAGGCTGGAAGGGGGCGCAAATTAAACCCACGTAAAAACCAGCTTAATTATCGGGGAATAAAGAACCCATTATTCTCTCTGCCCTGAGGCAGGAAAAAGAAATTTCTATCGTTTCCTTCCTAAATTCAAGCGAGGGTGGGAGAGATTTATAGGGAAGGCGTGCCTGGCACGGGAGCAAGGGCAGCGGGAGCCAGGAGGATGCCGGAGCCCGGCGGCGACCTCAGGCGGGCTGGCAGCAGGGACCCCGGCTCCAGGGCCCCCGGCACCATGACGGGACTTGTCTGTGCACCTCGGGCGGAGGACGGTGTCTCCAGGACAAAGTCCGGCGTCTCCAGACGTTTCTGTGATGGTACCCTACCTGCACGGGATTGCACTGGCGCCTGGCTAAGACGTCGCACGCCGTTTGCACCAGCCCGGAGCCTGTGCAGGGGGAGGCCCTGCTTTAGCCCCCGAAAACGCGACCTCGTGCCACGGGGAGAGCGGTGATCCCGACCAGCCAGACGGGAGCCCCTCACACGCCGTCTGTGTGGCCGTGCCGTGAAGGAAGAGGTGCTTTTCCCATGGAAGTGAAAGCTCCCAGCCTAAGCAAGCCCAGCCTGTGCCCCTGGATAGCCGCTGGTGCCACCAGCCCCTGGGACAGGCCTAGGGGACAGGCACACACCTGGGGCGAAAATAGCCATCCAGCGGGCAAAACCCGTGCTTTGGGGGGAAAGAAAGAAAAACAAAAAAACAGCTGAAACAGCATTTTTCTGGCAGCCCAACAGTTGGGTCTTAAACAAGACATTTTAAATTTACGCTGTGGGCCAAAAAAAGTTGTAATTTGAATATACAGCATGGCACATTCCTCAGAAATTGATCATGAAGTTGTTAAAACACAGGCACGGCCTGAGTAAAATAAATATTTTTGCTTCCAGAGAAGTGAAAGGTCTGGCCAGCGACTCGATTTATAATATTTTTAGCAGGTGATTCATCGAAGAGGGAAAAAAATACCCAGGGCAGCTGAATCCAGCAATGGCTCTTTGTCTCAGCAGGGCTATCGCGTCCAGACGTGCCGGTAGCTGGCTGAGGCGAAGCTCCCTGGCCGGGGCTGCTCCCCGCGGTGCCCTTTCCCGGGGTCCCCCGAGCCCCCCCAGGACCCTCCGCAAAGCTGGGGGACCTGTGGCTGCAGCCCCGCGGGAGAGCCAGGAGCTTCTGGCCGCTTCGGGGACGGGGTCGCCACCCGCGGCAAGCACCGCGGCCGCGCAGTCGGTCCCGCCGCGGCCGGGTGCTGCCGCCTGGCACCGCCGGGGCTCCCCGGGCAGGGGGAGGCAGCGCCGGAGCCTGGCCACGCGTCCCCTCTCCCTGCCGGGGCGGGAAGCGGGGCGGGCAGGGGCAGCGGTCCCTTCTGGGGCGTTGTTTGCCCAAGCGACCTCAGGAGCTGTGGGTCTGGACGGGGCTTCTTGAGCGGGCTCCGCTCACCGCAGGGCTGCGGTCTGGGGATGGAAAACAAACCCTTTGGCCCCTGCTGTCTCCGGCTCCACCAGAGGGTTTTCTTTTTTTCCTCCCCGCAGGCACCGACCCTCCCCAGCTCGCCGCAGAGCTCGCGGCCGCTGGAGACGTGGGTGCCCTCTGCCATTCCGGGCATAGGAATCGGAGGCAGGTACGGGCAAAAAGGAGTTTCTCCACGGCCCTTCATTTTGTGCACAGGCAGGTCAGGCCAGAAAGCCCAGGAGAAGCCGAACACCCCGCGGGATTGATCGTTCCACCCCCCAGCCCAGCAGCTCTGAAGCACAGGAGCGAGGTGCAGGCACAGCAACAGCCCCGTGTCCCGGGCCGGGGGGTGCCGGCCGATGCCGCGGCTGCACCCGGAGCCCTCCCGGCTCCGCTCCCCGCGGCACGGGTGCGAGTCGGGCGGCGCAGCCATGCCGAGGCACAACAGGTTGGACCACGGCCCCACAGGGCACCCCAAGGGCGGTGCTGGCGGCACGGCGTCGCGGCCGATGCCGTCGGACTGCCCTGGTGCTGGCGGCCAAATGAAAAGAGGGGTGGTTAAACTAGCTGCTTGTGATGCATGAGACACCTGCTCCCGGCGATAAAAATGGATTAGCTGCGTTGCATCTGGAGCCCATCCAGGCAGCAGCGCCTTCTCCAGCATCCCATTTGGCACGCAGAGCCCGCCGCCTTGAAAACGCAGTGAAGGGGAGCGAGGGGACAAGGCGCAGAGTTAAAAGGAGGGTCTGGAAGCTGTGATCCTCTCTAGGTGGAGAATCAGAGGGCTTCGAGCGGCCCCAGATGCAGCGCTGTCACCGAGGGCCGGATCCTGCCTCTCCACCCGGCCCTCACCATGCTTTTCCGTTGTTCTTTGTACGTGAGCCTGGTCCCGGCATGCTCCCAGCTGGCCGGGTTTTCAGCCTGGAGACAAGCTCCGGAGCAGAAGATACTAACTCATTGTATTCTGAGCGTTGGAAGGACTCCATGGTCCAGAGCAAAGCCGGTGGTGACAGATCGAATAGGAAGAGAGCCCTCTGCCCTGATAGCGCATCCAGGCTGCGCAGTGCTGCAGGTGCTGCCCGTAGCCCTGCGCTGGGAACCTGCATCCAAGGCCATCCTTCCGCGCTCCAGGGCGATCCGCTGGGATCTGCTCCCGCCGCTGTGATCCTGACGTCCCCGAGAGCCCGGCGGGGTGAGGCGGATGCTGCCGCCCCGCGGGCGCTCGGCCGGCTCCAGCTGGGTGCAGCCCTGGCGCAGCGGTCTCCTGCTCTCACTGCCGCTGCACGGCGGCGGAGCCAACGGGCGGCTCGCTTCTCTTCAGCCGTGTTCCGAAATACCCCAAAACAAGAGTTGCACGCATTTCCTTCATTCACCTGGAAAATCTTATTCCCCTGCTAGGCATACTGCGGTCCTGCCTGGATCACGAACCACACGTGGAGTTTTATTGTGCCCTGAATGCCAATTATTTCAGGTACCCGTGCAGCCATCTCTGCCCCAAATGCTGCAATGAGGGAACTGGAGCTAAGATGAGACCGTGTTCGGGTGAGTGCTATAAATCTGTTTTTATTATAAGCTCTCTGGTCAGCGTGCCGCTCGATCCTCGCTGCTCTGGTTTTGACTGAGCGCTCTGCAACCCTTCCAGCTCACGCAAGGCCAAATGCCTGGGCCCAGCTCTTGGAAAACATGCGAGGCCGAATGCTTGGGACCAGCTCTTGGAAAACAACTGGGAAAGTCAGGGCTGCAACTGGAGGCTCAGATTTCTGCCTGATTTTCAAGGCTTGGGGAAGCTCCCAGAGTTGCAACATCATTCTGCAAGCCACCGTCTCAACGCCGGGACGCCGAAACCTCCTGGCCTTGGAGCAACCTGCAGACGAGCTGAGGCAGGCGGGGAGCTGCAGACCCTTGCAATGCAGAGCCAGGAGGGACCCCTGCAGCTTGCTGGCCAGCGTGGGCCACCCCTGGCCCCGCGGCAGCAGGTTTTTCTCCAGGACTCTCACCTGGAGCCGAACGCAAGCAGCGTCCCTGAGCAGGGCAGATACAGCAGAGTGGGTGGGAAATTCATGCGGCACGAGGCTGAGCGTGGGATGGCTGGGATGTGGCCGGGGTGGTGGAAGGCCGGTCAACTAAGCTGCCGCCACGCAGCCTCGCGGGGGGAATCAAGCGCCCATTTTCTGCACTGCTGAAGAGGTAAAGGATTAAAATGGTAACTAACAGGAACTTCCAGCCGAAAAGCAAGAGCAAGTTGGGCGATGGGAGTTGGAGGCTGGACTCGGGCCAGCGATGCGACAGCCGGGCGAGCGCCACCGCCCTCTGCCGAAGCGAGCTCCTCCGGGATGCTCCCGCAGCCGGGAGCGCTTTCCTGCTCCAAACCCCGGGGAGAAGGCAGGGTCCGCAGGGCTGGCGTGGCCGGGGGGTGCCGGCGGGGGGTGCCGGCAGCGGGCCGGCCGCCCGCAGAGCCGAGCCTGGCCGAGCCCGGGTTCTGGTGCAGGTGGGATGCTATGGCCATGCGAGCGAGACGAAGGCGTGAGACCTCTGCTCCTCGACCGAGGTACCCGCGCTCTGCCCTTCTGGCCGGAGGGGACGCCGGGCGCCTGGGAAGGGTGCTGGGGCGTCAGAGGGTGCACGGCGAGGGAGCTCCTCGGGGCAGGCAGAAGCGATGGGGGCTCCTGGGCCGTCACCCGCCACCCTGCTCTCCCCAGACGTGTCCCCTCTCCACACCTGGCAGGGCAGCGTCCCTCTCACTGTCCCCCTCCTGTTTTTTGCAGGAGGCGGGAATGCAGAGAGCTGGTTTTATTCCCTCTGCACGGCTGCTGCTGGTCCCGGGGTGTTTGGGAGGGTAATTCTGGCCAGGGCACAGGGCAGAGTCCGGCCCGGGGCTTTGGGAGCCGGCTGCAGAATTTGGCTGCGAGGGGAGGTTCCCTGTCCGAGCAGAGCCCTCTCCTCCCTTTGGGAAGCAACACCCCTGCCTGAGCTCGCCAGAGGACGAAATGGCCGCGCCGCAGCCCGTCGCTCATCCCCGCTCCTGGCGCTCCCTCTGCAGGAGCGGAGCTCCGGCCTGCGGGGCGGCTGGGGCCGCATCCAGCCCGCGGGCTGGCAGCCAAAATCCGGCCGGCCCTTCTGGCAGGAGCCCTTCGGGGTGAGGTCGGGGGG
>VZTL01042951.1:0-10721 GCA_013400535.1 Scopus umbretta
GGGATGTTTTATCCTTCATTACAACGCATTCAGGTTTTCACTGTTGGAGCCTGAGCTAACCTTTAGCTTTTGAGCCTTAATAAAAAATCTGCTTTCATCTCTTTAATCTAGTAGTAGTGTGTTACTGTCATTGTTTAATACACAGGAAATAGCAAGGGATCTGCAACAGAGCAGAACAGGCAGTAATAATAATTAAAAATAACTCTACAAATGCACTTGCAAATGCATGAAATTAGTCTTTCTTTACTGTTTTATACTAGATATTTTACATTAGTATCCAGACAATAAAAAGTTAATGCAAGAAAGACTTCACAAATCTCAAGATTCCTCCACCACGCTCATAAGCAGATGGACCAGAAGCTCGTTGTTCATTGCTTGCCACAGGCTATTCAGTGTTTATCATTCATCTTTCTCTGTTTCCAAAAGGTCTCTCCCCTAATCAGAGATCAGAAACAGTGTTTGGTAACCTACTGCATTTCCAAATCTGACACATAGTTGAGTGAAAGGGATGACTTGTGAACCCCTCCTAGATGCTGGTGGAGGATTCAATACACTCTGTGATGGTAGCTACAGAAAGACTTGTGTGCTACCTTTAAACTGCAAAATACAGATACAGCAGTGCATTTGTGGATGTAACTAGGGAACACTTAGGGTAAGTTTTGTCCTCACACCTTGTGTAAGCATATGCAACTACATCAAGAGAAATCCAAATTAGTTTCAAAAAACTCAAGACCAAGAAAAAGGCTAAAAGTACTCAAAAATTAATTTATAGCTTTAATTAAACATTCTCCCATGCTTCCTTAATTTAGGTGCATCGTTTATTAGTTATTCTTTGTGCCCAGTGTATGCATAAAGAATTTCCCTATGCTGTGACTATATTGGTCTCTACCTGTACTGCGTGTCAGATGACTTTGTCCAATGCACAGATCCAATTGCAATCTGTCATTGCGGTTGCTGGGGAGAAACTTCATAGTCTTCTGGTGGTATAAGCAGATATAATTTTATTTTTGCCATGAGACAGTATCAAGGAGCAACACAAATACCTGTCTGCTTCCATTGTGTCCCTTCGCCATGTGGAAATGATCAGACTGTTGGTTAAGGCTATTTGAGTATTGTCTCCAGAGATACACACACATGCTACAAAACCTTTAGGCCTTCTCTTTTAATTCCATCTTCATATATAGCCTAGTTTTTCTGGGTATTTTTTTCTTTTTTTCCACTGAATCTCTTCTTAATCTCTTTGATAGTCTTTTTTGTATCATGTGATATTTCTGTGTTTGCTGACTTTTTACAGCATCAATCATTTTATATACACAATTATGAATTATATATGGCATTATATAATGCATATTTAATTATCTTATAGGCACCCTCAGCACCATAAGTGAAACTTACATTTCACAGCTGAAATCACCATTCCCTTCATACACCCAATATAATAAAACATCAAAAGAACAATGATACACTCTGTCCACAGAATAAGAAATACTGTACATTTTCTAAAACTGTGCATAATGATGAGTTCAGGGATGCACAGGCAGTAAAGCTCACCAATTTTTCATAATGTTTCCCTCTGTAACTCCAGCAAATTAAGTGTGATAACAAAAATGGGCAAACTTTTGAATTCCTCTGAGTTTGGATGACGGTATAACTAAACCTGCTATCCCTTTGATGGGAGCGCCTTATGTGGCTCAACTCAGCCCAGACCTCATTGACTTCTGTATTCTGAATTTTTCAGATAATATCATCTGGCATCCATACTACTTTGGCATGCCAAACAATATCTATCTTATCTAACTCAATCAATCAGTCTGTCTGTCATACTTTGCATTTATATAACGCCTTTATCCAACAAATGCAACCTGCTTTACAAACTTTAATTAACTTAGGCATCTAGCATCCCAGGGAAGCAGGGAAATACGATCTGTTTTTGTACAGAGGAGGAAACTGAGACACAGAGAAATTATGAGTGGGAGTCATCTTGTCTAACTTTAGCTGACTAAAAGATAGACATTTAAGCTTTGGAAAATCACCCTAGGCTCTCTTTAACGTTATAGGAAATAATTCATCCAGCATCTTTTAGGCACTGATTTTAGGATGAGACTAATTATGCTCTGGAGGCTTTTATTTGTGGCCATGAAAGTAGCCTAGATGCCTACCTTATAAACTAGGGAAGATGCTCCCTATCCAAAATGACTTGTCCAAAGTAAGTGAGGAATGCAAGATGTGCACTGTTTGAATCAAACCAAGTTCTGAGAACACAGTGCTTGAACACTGCCTTTGGCAAACTGAGAAGACAGGAGGATTTAGAAGGCATGTTTTTATGGTTAAGGCCATGGCCTCTTTATGTGAACATGGAAAATCCAGAAGACTTTTAATAAAAACATGAATGCCTATTTAGGACTCGCTCTTTTCTCCTGGAAAAAAAAAAAAATAAAAAAAAATTCTTCACAATTGGTGAAAATCTTGAGAGGAAAAAAATTATCAAAAAGGTTATTTCAGTTTTATTTGAAAATGTTACAGTAAATGGTATTTTTTCTGCTTTTCTGAACAACAAAATTATGTTCCAGTCCCCCTCCTTCTTTTCTTCTTTCTTATGTATTTTTGACTTTTTCAGTTTCCTACCCTTACCTTTCTTTTGTGGTCACACAGTCCAAAAATGAAAATATGCATAGAAAAGTGTAGGACGACCCCAAGACAAAAAAAAAAAAAAAGTCATAAAAGCAAGAGAAGTCTTTTTAAAAGTGACTTTGTAATTAAAATGCATATAATGTTCTTCATTGTTTTGTTTTCTCCACTTGCTTTAACTCTTTTTCCTGCTTTGCTTTCCTTGGCCATATTTACCCTAACTAGATCTTGCCTTGAAAATTGCTTCCAAATTTTCCATTCATTGGTGACCTGTTAGGACATCTCTGGAAGGAAGCCCACAGCACTTTTGCCTGCCTTTTCTATACACTAACACAAGACCAAAAGAAAGGTTCATTCAACCTCCTCCTATTTCTGGCAGTATGATTGTCCTCAGAGCCTAGCTGCTTCTAGGATCATCCAAGGAGGAAAATGCCCCCTCTTCTGTGAAAAGTTGTGAAAGCTTACAACTAATACACAAATTTCATGATGCTGTAGGGCTTTTCCATTGGTTTTGCCTAAACATTCACCAGGTTTACCAGAGCTAGCAAGGCAGGACTGCCTTCAGAACTCCCAAGCAATCTTAAGTATAAATCAAGAGATTAAACTTTAGACAGATGCCAAATGTGAAACAGGACAGGCTGATACATCTCCTGCACCACTTGGAGAAAGGAGGAGAAACTGTAGAAGAGTTTGATGAAGGGTAGAAAGAATTTTTATGCACTTCAGCTCTTACCTGAAGAAAGTGGCAGGGTTCAATTTAGGGAATAGTTGTGTTGTAGCTTTTAATCATACCAGAATCAATTGACTTTATATAATATAAGTAAATACAATATAGAATTTATGGTTTTAAAAAAATCAGAAAAATTAGAGACATGAGATACCTCACTATGCATTTTAAAATCCTCAGCTGCAGTTCAGTGGGAAGGGAGAACACAGGCAAGCCACTTCCTGCCCCCTTGCCTCTGGTTTACATTAATTTATGTCACTGGCAAAGAATCCAATGCTAGGGATGGTCTAGACTTGGCAGAACACTGCCTTATTTCAGACATGCTTTCTTTTCAGCCTAACCAAATTGCTCTCAGCCACCTCCTTACAGATTCCAGGATGCAAGTGGCATTGATACTGTACACACAACTCTGCAAGCCTTCAACAGCAAAGGCTCATCTGGGCAGTGAGGATCCTCTCAATCACTGTGTTCCTGGTGTAGAAGATTATTTTCTCAAGTAACTTTTTCTAAGTGCCCTTGGAGCACTTTTCCAAAGTATCTTTGATACGAAAGAAGCCAAGCGATCCCAAGGAAAAATAGATATTTTTTTTCAAATATGAACTCAAATAAATTTGTTTCTTTTTCACTTTAAGACAATTCATTGAAATTATTTAGCTTTTTAAAAATGGAAAGCCTATAGCTGTGTTTCTCAAGTAAAGAAAATGCAGGAGAAATAATGGCAGAATGTGCGTTGTAACCGCATACAATATAGTATCTCCATACACTGCAGTCATTACAATTAAAGGAAAAGGCATTTTTTTATTATTATTTTAAATAGTTGTTATTCATGAAATGTTTAGAATAAATGAAACAAATAATTATGACTAACACATTGTCTAATAAAGATGAAAAGGATGAAAATCCCCATGAATTTTTAATCTGAAAATAAAGAACATTAACAATCCTTAATTAAATCATCAAATATTTAAAATTACCTTCCATATTGAATTCTGTTTGTATTCAATATATTTATTTTTTAGATATCTATAACATTTTTATGAGTGGGTACGCAAAATATCATCAGCTGTTACAAGAGACATCTTGACTTAATGTATTCAACATCTTGATCAAAATTTCCATTTTGTTTATTTTTAAGATAAATCAACAACCTTTGTACACTATATTAAAATTTATATTTTCTCAATGTAGTTGGATACATAATTAATACTATTACTTCCACAAAAAATAATTTGTGCTTGTCAGGCAAAAACCTCATGTAAGTCCAGATTTTCAGATCCCTTTTATGCAAAATCTAAGCATGGTCCTAATTCATGGAATATGCGTCTGATTTTGATGCTCATATTCCATACAATGATCCTCCTGTCGTTTACCACTGCTGAGTCTTCTGTTAACACAGGCAGAAACCAGAGCTCTCCTATTGCCCTTTGAACCTATTCCATCATCTCATTCCAAGATCAACTACAAATTTAGTTTCAGGTCTGCTGTAGACTATTAGGTGCCTATACGTACTCAGTGACATCCAAGTGATTGGTAAGAGCCAAAGTCTCTCAGGAATAGAACAGTAGCTCTATGGTAAGATATATCTCAAGAAGAAACACGAACAAATACAGCATTGTAGAGAATTAGGGCATCAGGTTCCTAAGAGCATCAATCAGGCATTGCAGATCATGTCCCAAAATTTTTCCATCAGATTCTTTAATGAAAGCAAAAACATTTTGAAACTGTGCAAGAAAACACAGAATGCATGAGTCTTGTTAAGGATACAAGAAGTTTCAATGCAATCAGTCTTATCTATCATAGGCTTGGTATCTAGCACGTTCTTATAGGCAAAGCATTTCAAAAAATGACTAGTCATTTGGATGCTTTGGTTTAGGGTCATCTTAAATAGATTAGATATTCCAAAGGGGATTGTCCGATCTTTTCAGAAAATCAGGTTCCCTTAAGGACATAAAAAAACTTAGGTATACAAATCTCTGTCTTTTTTTGTCACTTGATAATTTAAAGATGGTTTTACCAGATTGGATTAGAGAGCTGAGTACAACATAGAATGAATTTCTCTAATCTCTGTAGTATGGTTTCCTGGGAACATGAAAAATTGCATTGCTACTTTATTCCTTGTCTAAGTATAATACTGAGTCCTGTTTATGATCTTCTGTGTCAAGGAAAAATCTAGCATTGGACAGATGACAGTGACTTGACTTGACTTGCCTGACTACTGCACCTGAAAACATCTGACAGTCGTCTACAATGGCCTCTCTTATTTGTTGAAGATGCCAGAACAGACACCACACTAGACAGCCAAGGAGGCAATCTCCTTTTACTACCACTGAATAATACACTGTTGTGGTTATATTGTTCTCATCTCCCAACAGGCAAATGTTACCATCTATTTAATGGTATTTTTTCATTAAAATGAAAATGTAACTTTGCAAGTATGGTAAAGCTATTCTGGGTGCAGCGCCTTCTTTGCTCTATTTATATATTTCAAATGTATTTAATTTAAAATAAATTCATCTTTCTAACTATATTTAAGCTAAAAATAGAGAAGATGGAAATTTTCTGAAATTGGGCTGGCACCAGGGTTTAGTGTGATAACAGCTTATCTCTGAGAACTGGGTCAGAACATAGCTCAAATTATACAAGTTTGATTGCTTTTTAGGCAGCTGCTTTGTTGATCTTGCTCTTGTGTCACATAGGAGTCCCAGGCACAAATTGGGATCCTAAGGAAGAGGGACCGCACTGGCAAAGAAAAGGCAGTTTGTGCCCCATACCAGCTCTTTAAAATACACTACAGGATTGCATAATCTGTTGCAGTTCAGCTCAGCCATGTATCTGTCCCGGCACAACTTCCAAGTGGGTTAACGGGGGCAGGCTCCCTTCAGTATCAGGTACATTGTCTGACAGACTTGCATGAGAAATAGGAGCTATGTCTAATCAACACTGCGTCTAGTTTTAGGCAATGCTATTACTCTCTGACTTTCATGCGCATCCCTGATGATTTATTAATTAAAAAATGGAAAACATACGATTTGTGAAATTCGGAAAAAAGGAGTATATTAAAACATTGCTCTAGGCATGTTTTGCTGCATGTAAATCTGATTTGTTGACATCCTATATAACATACCAAACCAATGTACTTCAGCCCAATGTTTTGCTATCTTCTAGCATAATTAATTTCCAGGGATGTGTGTGCATCCAAACAAGAAGCAGAAAAGGATCAGAAGGACTGAACTTGTCTGAGCGTATTCAAACAGTATACATGAAAAAATGCAACCAGTAACCTTATGCTTCCCTGATACCAAAAGTTCATCAAGATTACTAAGTTTGGCAGAGCTTAATTAACAGCTAGGGAAAATATAACCTGGGGTGAGGGGGAGGCAAACTGATTAACAGAAACTTTTTGTTTCTTAATTATGCTTTGAATTATTCTCTTTTAGATCCTTCTCACCTACTGATGAGCAAACTGCAGGTAGTTTATCATTCATATTGTGTTAAAGAAAGTCTCAGGCATTCAGAAGCTTATTCAAAAACTGCCCTAACATTCCTACTTAGGCAAGACTGCAAACTTTGTATAAAAACCTCAATTTCCTGACATTTTTTGCCTGGTTGGACAACTTAAGAGCAGCTTTTTTCATGTCTTTTCATGACTCATCTTCTAACTGGGTTCGATTCCAAGAACAAAGATGAAAAAATTATTAAAAACAAAAAAGCCAACTAAGAAGTTCAAATGAGGGTTTGAAATTGGAGTAAATACCCACTAGAGTTGAGGTGGCTTAGCTTATTTAAGCTATTCAAGGCTGTTTTTCAGAGCAGACCTTCTGGCCTCCCACAACCCTGGCTGGGCGGCTGTGCACGGCCAACTGCAGCCACATGCATGGAGCGAGCAGGCATTTAGCTTTGCATTTACCAGTCATGGTCAAAAGAAAAAGCCAGAACGGGTGACTCGCCTACGGCCAATAAATGGAGAGGGTGATAATGCTGTCCCACAACAGGGCCAGGTTCTGAACCTGCACTATATCGCTGCAGCTGTGCTTTAGGAACTGCTAATTTGCTGGAAAGCTCCCAAGTGACACTGGGCACTGTAGTGACAGCCCCAACAGCAAGAGTGGTAGTTGCTGCTCTGCTCCCTGGCATCACAGATCTAGCGAGATACTTGGAGAAGGATCTGTAAGGAAGCGCTCTCTCCCCTTTCCATTCTGCTTAGTTGTGCATACTGTAGTTTTGTTTCAGTATAACTTTGCAATGCATCCTGGTTATGCTTACATACATTTCAGCGAAACAGTATCGTCAATTATATAAGAAAAAAGTGATACATTTGTGACTCTCTCTCCCCCTCACCATTTTTATCTCACAAAACATGATATCTATCAAAAACCTAAAAGATTCCTGTCCCAGTCCTTCCAGGTATGGTGCACTGCGGCCTTGCTCCTTCAAAATACAAATTTTGCTGTGGAGGAATGGTATGACGCATATTTTATCACTGTACCTAAAGTCAATCCTAGCTGCCTTCTCTAAGTACCCCAGAAGACCCAAAAGACAGCAGAACAAAAAGAGCCCAAGGATGAAGATGATTCACACTCAGCAAGTCTGAATAACTAATAGCTACATGCAAAAAATAAAACCAGGCTGTTCCTAGTCTGGTTTTGGAAAGGAGAAAACCTAAGTTCACTCTATAAATGGCATTTGCTCACTCAACAATGAAACAATGTGTGGTGGTGATTCTGCAACAACAGCGCCTCTGGTTACTTCTGGTTAATGTAGGCTACCTGCAAGTACTTGCCTATTACACCCTGCAGTTTAACAATCATTTACTGCTTAGAAAGTGGTCTGATACTATGGCTATGTTTTTGTTTTCATTAGATGGCTATTTTCAAAGAGAAATAGCTCAAACTTTTGAGTTTTGGTTTTTTTTTTGTTGTTGTTGTTTTTGTTTTAAATTGGGATTATGTATAGTTAGATAAAAAAATCATCTTTGAATATACTTCGTAGCTTATCTAGCTGAGGTAACCAAATAGGTTTCCCATCCAGGTAACCAAACTACCATCCAGGAGCTGTAGCTTCCTAGGAGAGCAAGGGAAGCTGTCTTTGCTGTATCAACTTAATTAAATGTCGGCAATGCTTTCACAAGAGCAGGACCAGGATGGCAGCAGAGGCAGGCAGAGAATTCTGGATTAAAAACAGTCCCCACAGCTAATTAATGGGATCTGCCAAAAGCACTGAGCCCTTAGCCTCTTGTTGCAAAGGAGCAGTAGCTTCTGTGATTCAGAGACTAAGAAAAATAAGGGACTAGCTAAACCAATATTTAAGATGTACAAAAAGTGTATTAATTATATTTAAAAAAACCCACCACAGTTCAGAACACTGCCTGATGCTGTTGTAGGTCTCTGAACAGAATGATCAAGGTCTCAATTATTAACCCTCCTCTACTGGGGTACTTTTAACCCAGGAAGACACATTTTTAGAATCACTTGTAAATTCCCTGGTGAGCCTGCAGGTGGGGATGGAAGGGAGAGACTCCCTTTTAGAATTGCTGGAACTTTCCTTTCTATGCATTTATCTCTCAGCCTAGAGGAAGAAGGAGCAGTTCAAACAAACTCTTCTCTGGCTACTTTATTTCAGCACGTTTGTGACCTAGATAAGATCATTATCTAACAGCTTGGAGTAAAGTTGAAGTTATATAGTTGTTTTTAATAGGAAAAAATAGCTATAATTTAATGTAATCTATGTTTGTGAAATAGCTGTGATATATTGCTCAGACTCTGAGCCGTAAGGCAGAAAGGACACTTTCAGGCAAATTATTCAACAGGTCAGATAAAATGGCTATTTTAAATTACACTGCTTGGGGAGTGGCACAGTTTTAGAAGGAACTTTATAGTCCTGGGAAGTGCTTACTTTTAGAGAAGAGTGATTAAAGAGCTTGCTTAGGGAAGCCATGCATTCTCTGTCACGTTGGTTTTAAATCAAGATTGGATATTTTTTCCTGAAGGCAGGTTTGTGCAAGGAGTCTCTGGTAAGAATGGTGAAAAAACTATGTAGGTTAGCCTCTTTGGTTTTTGCCTTAAAATCCACAAATAGATAAGGAGACAATGACAACTAAAGCTGAAATCTTCAGATAAGTGTGTCACAGGTACAATTCAGGCCCTTTTGTAGTCTAAAACTGGAAAATATCATCCCATCTGCATACCGAAAGTAACCTTGGATATGTAGATCTCACCATTTTGTCAATAAGGCAATGCTATTTTCCAAAAGAACACCCCCTTTTTTTTTTTTTTTTTTTTTGCATCCTGCAAAGTATCATCCTCTTATCAGGAAGAGGGGAGCAGAAGAAAATGGATAAGCCAGCAGACCAGACTTCATTTCAGAAAGTTCATGGTACGTTTAACTATGCCCATGTCTGCCATTAACTTTCTCACAACTCTCCATATGAACTTGGGACTCTCTTTGCATGGGAGGTCTTGTGGCAGCCTTAACTGTACCTCAGGAAAATCCTAGCAGTATGACCTCATAAGAGGTCTCTAGGACACAGAACAAAAAGGAAAGGAAAAAAAAAAGAAGAAAAATTTGGGCAGAAATACGATCTTCCATGTTCATGTCCTCCAAATGCAGAGAGTCTCTCAGTCTGCCCTTGTGATGTACGTGTGTGTGTGTGTGTGAACGTGGAAGTGACAGGAGATCACCCCAGATCCTAAACACGCTAAACTCATGAAGATGACTTAAAGCCGGTTGGTTTTCTTCTCTTTTGTCCTTTTCTGCAGGGTTTTCTTCCCCCATGGAAGAGGAAAACATGGCCATGAAAATGAAAATGAATGTATTCTTAGTTTTAGTGGACATTTTACTTTGTTTTAGGTTAGCACCCTGCTCCATATGTACCACAATTGCAAGCTCTCCTGCTCAGACCTGGTGCTGAAGCACTAAAGCTCCATATTTTGGAGTCTTTTATTTGGGATTTCCCCTCCAGGGGTGAAGGGCTGCAAGTGCTTAGTGCCCACTGCTGTCTTTTGGTCTCTTATATTTATATTTCTTCACTTTGTGACCTTAGGGTCCGCTTTGACCTTTTGCCCTCTCATACGGGAATTTCTCTGCAGAAGGGGTTGCGGCGGGGATGCTGTGGGGAGGCAAGGCCAGTCACCTATTTTCTGAGTAAAACTTCCTTTTTGGTGGCTGGCAGCTGGGGCTTGACTATTGCTTTGGATATTTGCACATTAGAAGTGACGGTGAAGGTCCATGGACAGATACCTGGATTACTGCTGGTTATTAATCGCTCCCCTGAAATGACTGGGAGTCCAAGATACCACTTTTGACTTATACGGTGATGAAAGAGAACATAACCTGCCCCCCACCCCCCCATTTGAGATTGAAGATACAG
>VZTL01042952.1:0-13575 GCA_013400535.1 Scopus umbretta
GTCCTAGCAGCATTTTTCAAAATATTTAAGTTGTTTACAGTATCTGAAGGGGGTGGGAAATCATGGCATCTTAGGAGTGGGGGAAGACTGCAAGGTAGGCTAACCAGCAGCTAGTATAAAANGTTTAAGTTGTTTATAGTATCTGAAGGGGGTGGGAAATTGTGGCTAACCAGCAGCTAGTATAAAACTAAAAGTGAAATTCAGGTGCAGTTGATGGTTGTGGTGACAGTCGATGTCAGTAGTTCAGCATTTGCTGCTTTAGCAGAAGATGACTTAAGCTGAAGCTCTGGAATAGAGTAAAAGGCGCTCTGTGCTCTTTCATAGGTAGCTGATACGGGAATGTTTTAATAAATGGAAATGTACCTGCCTAAATTCTGTTACTGTTCTTGCCCTGATTTAAGACGTATTATTGCTAAAGCACCCGCGGATGTTGGTCTGATTTAATCATAACTACATATGCTGTTAAGAATCTGTCTGATAAGAAAAAAAAAATATTTTTTCGATAGGTGGAACAGACTTGGAATCAGTCACTTAAGCAGTTCTGCATTTTTATAGGGAGGCAAACAAGCAGCATGTCAGATGTCAAAAATGTTTAGAGTTTGGACACTGGACGTATGAATGTACAGGGAAGAGAAAATACCTGCATAGACCTTCGAGGACAGCTCAATTAGCGAAAATTCTTAAAGAAAAAGAAAAGCGACTATTACTGCAACAAAGGTAAGATGGGCAGAATGAAAATGTCTATTATTAATGACAAGGTAATTTTGTACGTGGGTGGGAAAGATGGTGTCCTAGACCATTTGCTGTCATCTTTTCTGTGTGATGCTTGCTTAATATTAGAGCCGTTTTGTATGTTTTGTGGAATACGTACGCTCGGGTCCCACAGAATAAGTGTTGTTCATTAAAACCTGCTCATGTGAAATACACATAAAACTTTTCTGGCCTGTCTGAAACAAAAATGTTCACTAAGCTAAAGGTGAAGTAGTTGGAGCCTTTTTTGTAATGGAGTACTGTTTCCCAAATTCCTTGGTTACTTGGTTTCATGTGTTTGTGTGCTAGTACGAGCAGGTTGATGTGAAGACTGTAAATGTATTTATAACAACGAAGCAGTTCTTTCGCTTCTGTTCAGGTTTGCTGTTAGACTGTGCAGTTAAAACCTGGTCTTCTGGATATGACCTGACAGTGGATCCGTGCCAGCACAGCTCCTGTACCTTGCTCATTAGGAGCTGTAATGGTTAAACTGGTGAATGAGAGTTGGATTATCAGGTGTTCTTAACTCCCAAGCATAAAGGAAAAACATCTTGCTGAATTACATAATTATTTCCCTTTTTGATGTTTGAGAAAGTGAAAGATACCTGCAGCTAAAGCAGAAAAATCTAAGCAAAATTCTGCATTTGTGTAACGTGATTTCCTTTCTGCTTCTCTCTGTGAGTAGACTTTAATGCTTCCCCCAAGTTTAATAATTGTTTTAACAAGCAACTCCGGATGACAAAGAAAAATAATGTAGCAGAGTAGTTTTTTCATGAAATTCCTGCGTATGAGGGTCTCCATTCTGCTATCGCAGCTCCAACTTAGTTGTGGTAGCTGAAGAGTTGTTGCCTCAGCCCTGCTGAGGGACAGCATCGTTCACACCATTGCAGCTGAAACTGTTGAAGATTTGGAAACATCCCCTGTGTCTGCCACTTGCAGCTCAGTATTTTGGCTGTAGGTCAGTACCGCCACCAGGATGTGAGTTACGGAGGAGTGTTCACACCTTTTGCTCTGCTGCCCTAATGGGGGAAGAAGGTGGGTGGTGACCTCTGGTGGGGAGGTCTGATTTGACTTTGTCAGCTGGTTCAACCGAGGCAGCAATATGAATCAGTGCTGAAATACTGACTTAAGTGGAAGCCCCTTAGCTTGTGTCAAGAGTGACATAAAAAGTTTGATTTATTTCTTTTTTAAATTAATTTTGATCCAACGAGTAATTCTGGAGCAGTTGTAATCCCCTGGTATTGCAGATGAGAAGTCAGGAGTGCTTAGGCTCTAAAACTTGCTCCATTTGGAGACAGGGTTTGGAAGAGTTCTTCAGAGACTCAAGATTTTCAAGACAAAGATGGAGTTTAAGACTCATATTATTTCCTTGTTCCTTTTCTGCCCTATTTCTGTTGAATTCTGTGGGCTACCATTGGAGGATAGTGAACTGAAGGTGAAACTGCTTGTTGCCTGGCCATTGTGCTTGAGTCTGTGTGTGGGATACTTCTATACAGGAGTTAGAGGACTGCCCAGTGCCTGTCATGAATGGAGTTTTTTGAGCTGTAAGTCTAACAGTCTGCAGTGCGAGGGGTATGCGGTGTGGAAAAGTCCGCTCATAAAAGGAAGACTAAGTAATCCTTAGATGGGAATATTTTTTTAATCCTGGTTAAATTGGGCTGGAACTCATAGTGGCTATATAATCGTAAGCTCTCTGAAATTCCTTACCTGTGCCACAAGGTATCCAGTTCCTTAGATGCCAGTGTCACGCTTTCAAGGATGAAGCTTATTCTTTGGGAAGAACAACTGCCTAGGTCACGCTTTTACTTCTTGTATAGCTTGCTTTGGAAGGTTATTTCTTGTCTGCAGAGAAGTTGGGTCTCCTACAGGTCTGCTTCAGGGTATTTGTAACATCATCTTTAAAGATCTAATCATCATTAACCAGGAGGCAAAGGTAGTCTAATAAGTCTAATAATAATACTTTTTGACAACTGCATACAAGATTTTTCAGCATTAACTCATTTCAGCAGTTGCTCCAGGATCCTTCTGTTTGCCCAGCGTTGACCCCATGATTCTGATGGACGTCATGGAGGTTTTGCTTACTGGCATCAGTAAAGCCCACTGCTTGCCCGTCCTAGAGTAGGAGTTGGGAGGGGAGGAAAGGTGAGAAAATGCTCATTCCTTAGTGATGTTACTGTGTTGAACCAAACCCTGCCTCTTATTAATGGTTCTGAAGACAGCGTGGTGCCACAGGGAAAACGGCCAAGTGTCAGGAAGCAGATCTGTTTGATCTGCAGGGGATGGAGCCCTCTGTCCCGTAGTTCCATAGAGTCGTGAACGCCTATACTTATCCATATGTTAAACGCTAGAGGGAGGCACAGACCTGTGCCACGGCAGCCCTGGTTACATCCTGAATCAGGTCCCGTCTTCTAAAAGGTGCTCTGGGACCTAATGCAGTTTACTCACAGTGGCTACCTGTGGTAAGGTAGTGTAAACGTTCACAGCATTCAGCAGTACTGGAGGGATTACAGTTTGTTCAGAATTTGAAGATCAATGAATCTTCCTCTTGCCCACAGGAGATTGTGGGGAGTGTGGAAGACTTTTCTCTATAATGATAATATTTTCATACCGTACATATGAAAATAAAAAAGTTGAAAAACCTCATTTTTTCTGGCACACAAGGGGCATTGAGTGTGTTTCAGTGAAATACAGTATAGTTTACTAAGGGTTTTTTTTTCTTTCTACCCTTTTCTGGAGCCTTTATCAACACACTGTTGCCTGATTTCTAAATGAAATATATTTTGCAGTTTTCACTTTTATTTCTGTGTATTTAAGGTAGCTTCCAATAGTAGGTTTCGGTTGAGGAAAAAGTATGCTGGTTCATGAAAGAACGTGCAACTTCCCCATATATCGATGGCACATTAAGCACGTTGTAAGTATGTGGTGAGGGACTACTTAATCACGTGTACGTTCCGGGTTGAATTGGGCGTTATATCTGCAATGCATTGAGGAGAGCATGTGACTGGTACGTTTGACTGAAAGAATTTTATTTTCTTTAAAAAGAAAAAAAAATTCCAGAAGTGAAGACTGGTTTAAAAAAACCCAAATCCCTTAGTGTTTTGTTAAAAGAAACTTTCTTCTGTGTCATTTACCACTAAAACTTTTTGTGAGTGTATGAATGCATGGGAATCTGAAAGACAGATAGCTGGAAAGCATCGATCTAAACAGATTGTTCTGTGTCTTTTTGTACTTGAAAGAAATACACAGTGAAAGCTACAGACTAATGCAGTATTTTTTCCATTATTTCAATCAATTCAGTTATTGCTAAATACAGTACACAGAACTTTTTTTTTGTATCCTTATCTCCTCTGCTTTTCCCATCCCAAAATGTTGTTCTCCATATAATGTGAAGAAAAGAGTAAAGCATACTTGACACAGAAAATCAGAGGTGAATTGCTACTTTTTTTTTCTCCTTCCTGATTTGTAGGTATTGTTGTTTTTCTGGTTTGGATAGTGACTGAAAATAGATGCCAAATGAACTTCGGGTGGTGCGGCGCTCTGCCAGTGGGATACCAGTTTTCTAATATTAAACTCAGCTCCGCTGTGCTGCTATTAATTTAATTTTCCTGCTGCATTAATCAAAGCCATTGTTTTTTTCCCCCTTAATTAGCACTGGAGAAAGTACTGCAGAAAGGAAGACCAAGAAAAAAAGGTACGTGGGGAACGATGACAAATTGTGCAGCTGTTTCGGTGTGTGGCTGGCACTGGGTATCGCGGCAGGCAATTTGGAAGGGGGGTGTGGGGAAAGCCAACACTGCAAATGCTGTTTTGATTTTAGTGCTTTTAGCCCGTCACAGGCATTTGTATGACAGACATTTGGAGAATTTCTACTCTTGCTTTTCTCCCTACTGATTGCCGATCTCTACGTGATCTTGCTGTAATAATAAAAATATTCCTATTTCTGCCTCAAAGTTCATCAAGTGTATTTTAAACAATTGTGCAAGAACGGCATGCTGTTTTCTAGGCTGTAATCGCTCCACCTACCCATCTTGCTCTTCCTTTTGTTGTTTTCATTCCCTTCTCATAGCAGCTGTCTCTCTCTGAAGCTTTGTCTAGAGAATGAAATAAAGCATCTGAAAAAACCCAACCCCAAACCCAAACAAAAAGCCCCCAAATCCCAGACCAAAACAAAATCCAGGAACTAAAGCACACCCACACACTCCCCACCCCAAGTACTAATTTGAGCCAAGAACTCTTCCCCTTTTGACATTATTTCTGCTTCACTTTGCAGTAACATTTGCTTGGGAATCCGCAATCCGCTTCTGTCTTTATTAGCAAACCCCTTTCGGGAACAGCTAGAACCCGGGCTGTAATATTACTCCTGCTAATCGCGTTATGAGTTGTACTTACGGGGCATGTCTGTACAGTAATAGCCTCGTTATCTCTGTGCATTTAGTTGACTGTCCTCTGTCTCTCAATCTGATCTTCTAAAAACCGTTTCCAGAAGTTTGTTTTTTTTAAAGACTAGGCCTTTTGTTTTGTGTGGCAGTCGTGAAATAAGCCACGGTGGTTTTTTAAAACGTGCCTTTATTTTAGGCTGTCATGTGGAATGTGGCTTTATTGGAATACTTCCTGGTGAGTGTCCTAGTTCTACTATCAGAGTATGTCTTATCAAAGGCTCCTTTCTCAGTAGTGTCCGTTTATTGTTGAAGTTACTTAGGACTAGTGAGATCATTAATTAATTGATTTGTAAACAACATAGTTCAAGCCTCTTCCTGCCTCAGCTTTCTTACATGCTGCAGTCCTCTACGTGGCGTAATGGTTTTCAGAGTATTTGAGCTCCAGACTAATGCAAAAATGGAAAGAGTGAAAGGATTTATGAGGGAGGGGGTGGTTTGGTCACTTTTTCCTTAAAATTTTAAAACTCTTCTAGGTTTGAATTGTTACCCTGGTGTTATGCAAGCACTGAATCCATCAATATAAATTCCTTTCTAGATCTGTCCTGGTTTCGGCTGGGATNGCAGATCATTCACTATTTGCATTTTTAATATGAAACAGGAAGAATTAAATGTGGAAAATTCAGTGAAGCATTACCATTGATTATATAAGAACCAGATTAAAAAAAAAAAGTCAAAAGTTAGGGTTCTGGCAGTAGTGAGCACTAACCTTTTACATAGTGTATGTTTGTTTTGATATAAACAGTAACAAGTAAGCTACAGGCTTAACCAGAAAAACAGGAACAGGCAAAACGGCTCTTGTACAATCTTGTGACCTCAGGTGACACAGAGCTGTTTTCTGGGTGCCTGTTGGCTTCGACATTCCCATACGGCGTGCTTTGGTTATTAATTGAAAGCCCACTTCATGCTTGGATCACACGTAAATCTCCTTGTCCAGAGGGTGGAATCACCTCCGAATTCACTTGTTTCTTCAGGCACCCAGCTGTGATTGTGCCCAGAATTGTAGATTTGATTTAAGAAGCAAGTTTAAAATTGCCTGGGGTTGTGACATGATTGTGATGGAATTAGAAAGGACAGAAAGTCTCAGGGAAGGGGGATAGCATGTGTTACAAAATGCAGCAGTCATTCCACAATTAGCGTGTGGAATCGTACAAGATATTAACATTTGTGAACTTGTTTTGAGGGGAGTGAATGCTTGTCTGCTGAAGAAATTTTGTACTTTTGCAGTGGTGTAGTAGACCCAAAGATGTTAGATCTACCAATCTGTAGCATGCGGGTTGTCACATTACCTAATTAGGACAAGGTGAAGTAGATGAATTGCTCCCATCCCCATCCTCCTTCTGTAACTCCCATCAGGCCATGTATTGCATCACCTGAAAACAAGTACCTGCTTGTTTCTTCTCTTGTAGATCGAGCCATTGCTTTCCTCTAGGAGAAGCAGTATTAAGTGTTACATTCGGATGTTTCTGTGAGGGGGTTTCAGGTTAGAACCTACACCGTGCAGGTGCATGGGCTACTTCTGTGAATTCTGTGAGAGATGATTAGGAAAAGAAAATTCAGTCAAAGTTGCCATTCAGGGGATCCTCTGGCTGATTCTTGCCCATATAAATGGGTCTGCACATCTGATGACACTGTTTAGATTTAGACTACTAGTCCCCATTTTTTTTTGTTTTCCTCGTCTTGATACTAGTTTTTCACTAACAATAAGTCTGCATTTAACCAGCCCTTGTGGATTTAGCTTTAATAAATAGCCATTGTGTCTGCATGCACTGAGATAACAGATTGCAGATGTATTATAAAAACTTGAGTGGTTCGTAGCTGAATACATGCATCTAGATTTGTCAGCTGAGGTGACCATGGCTGATACGATGAAGAAACATTACTCTTTCTCTAATAGCCTGAACACAGGCGTTTCCTGAGTTATGTTTAGCCTAACCCTCTCGAAAACTACTACATTAATTTTCTAATGGGAAGAAGATTCTGCATTATTATATCTAGCATTTTTTGCATGCTCTGTGGTTGACTTGGCAGGAAGCAGGGTGAATTAGCACCTTTACGCTTTGTTTGGAGAAAGATCTATGGGAGAATGCAATTGTACTTCCTTGGCATTCGTATTGCCTTCATCGGAGACCTTGATCTGGAGAACCACAGCCCCAGTAAGGGCTAAAAATGAAGAAGAAAAAAAAAATGCAGAGGATATAGAAATCCACTTTGCTGTGTTCATAATTCTGTCTTTATCTTGGACTGTTTCCACCCCCTCCACCCTGAAAAGATAAGCATCCTGTAGTAGCAGGAAATTTGGGTTCTTTTGCCAGGAGTAATCCAAGAACAGTTTCCGTTGAGTACAATTCTAACACTTGTGAAATCACCGATGGAAACTTCCACCAACTTCTACATTGCCGAAATGTCACTCCTTATTACAGTGGTGTGCTAGGGAACTGATCTGTGTTAATTTTCCCCTGAGGCGCTAGCAGTGCCGGCCATTCATACTTCTCCTGCAGCCTTGGCCTTCTATTTAGCCAAGTCGGTAAAGACACTCATCGCTACTATGAACTAGATCCTTGCCAGCCTTCAAACTTAACCTTTTTCTGTAGTCCTCTTCTGGCTTACTTCATGTACATGGTGTCACTCTGCCGTTGCTCACACGGCCAATGTGCATCCTTCAGAATCGGGGGGGCAGAGGCGGGGACGGGAATTTGTCTTAGACTGTCAGGCCTGGAAATTTTCAGACCAAACAATTGATCTTTGGATTACTGCACAGTATAAAGAGCGCTGTGTAATGAATGCTGTCTCTAGCAGGCCTGTTCTCATCTCTCTATTTGCTTGCTTTCAGATCTAAAAGCGTGACCAGTTCCAGCAGCAGTAGCAGCGCCAGTTCAGCTAGTGATTCCTCATCTGACAGCGAAGATTCTTCTACCTCTTCTTCTGACGACGATAGTGACAGTGATGAGAGCTCCTCTACTTCCTCATCTTCTCCATCCTCGAGCAGTACTTCCTCTTCTTCAGAGTTCGAATCGGATTCCAGTTCCTCCAGCAGTAGCAGCAGCAGCACAGACAGTAGTTCTGATGATGAGCCACCGAAGAAAAAGAAGAAGAAATAGCGTGGTACAGTCTAGAACTGTTGTTTAGTGAATGACAATGCTCTTCAAAGATGTTTTGAGCACAGGGTTGCCAAACAGTTTAACTGGTCAACATTTCTACTGCTAAAACTTTCTAAATGTTTTGCATAGTTGTTCATAGGACGTGGAAGGTAACCAATGGCACAGGAGACTTACTGAAAGAGTATTTTTGTGGTTTATCCTTTGATGGAAAATTTTACTTTTTTAGTTCAAAAATCTATCATCAGATTTGTTTATATGGGCTGAGGTCCAGTAACCTGGATGTTTACATGCTGGAAAGCAGAAGCTTTTTAATGCAGATCATGCTGTGCATCGTACATGCTACTACTCTGTTTGGTGGCTTCACTTACATTTAGAAAGTCCTCTAAACTGTTAGAAGCAGAAGTTTTACGCTGCTGACTGTAGAGCACTGCCATTGTTGAAACGGAATGCACAGTGTTGCACACAGGGGGCCTTCCATCTCACTGTTAACGAACGCATCATATGCTGCTGAGCTCTTTTTCTGATGGCTTTTCCTGTTGCTTCCAGGTCGAGTCTTAACTGCAACATAAAACTTTAAATAGTGTTCATTCGTTAATGATCAATATACTACTTGTACAGAGGCTCTAGTCTTTTCAACTCGCCCGCTTCCTTAGCTCATGTATTTGTAGTATTTGCTGAGACACAGAGTGTCTCTTGCGGCAGTGTCTGCGTAAGAAGGAGGAGCAGCGCCCAGGGGAAGAATTACGACTGATGCTGCTTAGGAGTTTCATCTTTGTGCCTTTTTTTGTAAATTCAACGTATCCTAGGGAGAGAAGGGCTCGAGTGGGTGTTTTTTCAGAACTCCATTAGCTTTCCATCCAGAGTATGGTCAGTAGAACCAGAGAAATAGTAGCAACAAACAAAAATGAGCACTATTTCCAAGGAGATAGGGAAAAGGCTATTTTTGCCAGATGCTTGGTAAGAAAAGAAGTCGCCTTTAAATAGAGGTCCCAAAGGAAAGTGTTTCCCTTTTGGTATTTTTGCAAAAAATTGTTGTGTAATGCGAGATTACCAATCCGTGTTGTTGGGCACATGGTGACTGGCATTATAGTCTGCAGTACAATCAGTCCATTAGTTTTATGTAATAGTGTGTACGTGTCTGTGAAAATCTGGCATGGGGGAAGCAAGAAGCAAGAAAAACAAAACCAAAAAGCCCAACAAAAGCAAAATCCAAACATACTGCAGAACAAGTATTGCTGGTTGCAGATTGGAAGTTATTTGCTCTTTGGGTGGATTGAAGCAGTTGGCATTAGTATTTTGATTTGTGATGCAGCCTCTTAAATTTCTCATCGTTGGAGTGCCCTTTTTTGGGGAGGGGACATCACATGTGGAAGAATTCTTAAATATCTTGGTCTAGGTAAAATATAGTAACTAAACTATTTTTTATATTTTTATGGAAAAAGTAGTGTGTAGAATTCCTTTTGAATAAACTGTGCTTATTTAAATGTTTGAAAACATGTATGTTGTGCGTGTTAGTCTGTAATCATTGCTGTGTTTTACAGAACACTCTGCAGACTGTAAATAAAATTACCAGAAAATGGTTTAAGTCTTCTTGAGTGAATGTACCACTTCATGGGGAAAGTTAATAAACTATTAAACAGTAGTTGCTAAGTTCATGCTTCCTGCAAATCCAAACGTAAGTGCTACAGTAGTAGTAAAGCGTGTGTGTGGAAGCCCTTTGGAGTGTAGGATTTCCTGTAGCGCGGGGTTTCGGGCTGCCTCGAGGGCTCCAGCGAGCCACGTGTGACGGCTGAAGCAGGCGTGGTGGGAAGCTTGCTGTCAGCGACGCTCCGTTGTAGGGGGGCGGCTGGGAGAGCGGTGTGGAGCCCGTCCCCGGGGAGGTCCCGTGCTACGAAGAACGTAGGTGTCGATTCAGTTGGCGCTGAGCTGGGCGGCAGCAGCGCTGTGGGCACGCGGGGGGATTGGGATGAGGAACAGGCAGTCATCCAAATGGGAGAAGAGGATGGGGATGAATGCTCAACTACCTTTGCCATCCTGTTAAGACCATGTTGTACGTTCGTTTCTTGAATGGTGCTGGCGTCTGTGTCGATGGTTTCATCAGAAGTGCGCTCCTTCGCACAAGTATATCACTTCTTCCCCATTCAGTTTTCTCTGCCAAGGAAAGAGAAGTTTAAGATTGTTAGACAACTGCCAAGTCCTGAAGCCAGCTGCTGAACGTGGAGGGTTGGTCTCCTTGTACATCCGTTTACAGTCAGGCAAATTGCGTGCCTTCACAGGACAAGAGGAAATGCCTGTTCATAGAATCATTATGGTTGGAAAAGCCCTCTGAGATCATCTAGTCCAAGTGTCAGCCCAACACCTCCATGCCTACTACACCATGTCCTGGAGTGCCACATCCACACCTTGTTTGAAGCCCTCCGGGGATGGGGACCCCACCACCTCCCTGGGCAGCCTGTGCCAATGCCTCACTGCTCAGGAAAGACATTCTTCCTAATACCCAATCTAAACCTCATGTTAGGTTCTGTCAGCAGGAGCTAGGATAAGGTAAGGTAATTACCGCTGACACTAAGGAGACCTTAATTTAACTTTGGTCCGCTCTTGGTTCATGAGTAGAGATTCAAAGAGGTGACTTACTGCTTTGACTGGATATCTGATACTGCCAACTGCCGATTAAGTCTGAGACCAACCATAAGTCCCTCTGTACTCAATTTTTTTTTTTAATGTTTAATTTTAAAGACTATTTTTGGTTGTTTTTTTCTTTTAATTGCCCTTTCTGTTTGATTTGTCTCTACGTATTCTTATTTTACAGAGTAAAACCCATCAGCCTGGCAAGAGCCTTGCCAGTTCAGCTTTCACTAGATCACATCCCGATTTCTTGCTGGATGCTTTGACTCAAACTTTTTTCAACAGGAAAGGTACTTCTTTAATTACTGTCTTCCAAACTCTAGGTTAAGTACAGAAGATCTTTTTTTTTTTTTTTTTTTAAAACCCACTGACTAGAAATTATTACATTTACTAAGCAGTTACATGAGACCTGTGTAGCTCTGAACAGCCTCAATTTTAGTCCTTCCAATTACAAGTAAAGCTGTCACTGCTAATTGAAGGGAAGCAATGGATGCAGTCTAGTAGAAAAACGGCCTCGGGAAAAGGCATGGCATTTCAAGGAGAAACGCTGCGGAACTGATGGGAGAGCAGAAGAAGGGAGAGACAACCTGATCTTCTAGTCCAGGCCTTTATTAAATCTAACATCTGCCAGTCAAAAACAGGTTTTTGGGTGCCCTCAATGAAATTGCATTATACAGTCTCTTGTGGATTGATGGATGTATTTATTTATTTTTTTTTAGGGTGGAGTTCTTAACAAATAGGACTTTTGCTATCAACTGGGTTTGCTTTATAAAGGAACAATTCAACGTACCTTATCCCCATGGGTTTAACTTGCTTTATGAAATTATATTTATCCAAGCTCTGCCTTTAACCAGACACCGAGGCATCGATTGTGTCCGAGGCTGACGGTCACCGCCTCATTTTGTTAATCGAGATGCGTAAGGTGGTGGGGAGGGGGTAATATAAAGCGTAATACCAGACTATGCTTGACTTTTGAGATTTGGTATATCAGAAATGTCACCGGCAGAACATAATTTTAGAAATGTTATTGAAACCTGATAGGAACAGGGGATTTTTATTATTTCCTGTTCCTTTCTGTTATTTACAGTATGGTGTTACTTTCCCGAAGAAGCTGCCCGTGCCTTCCCCGGCTGTACAAAGGAGGGAAGCTGCAGGTGCCTTTCATTTTCCGGTAGGTCGAGGTTCCACCCCAATTTGATCATGTTTTGTTGCAGGGTTGGCCATATTTCGGTGTCATAACAAACTTCAGGTTTCACTGCCAGTTACAATAGTTCCGGACGGTTTGAGATTGGCTCGAGACTTAGAGCTGTCGTGTCTTTTTACAGCATTTGTGTATGAAGGGGCTCTGCAGTCGTAGTATCCGAGACTGTATTTTTAAAAGAAGATTCAGATTCTGGAGTTTGCTACGCTTAAGCAAAAAAAAAAAAAAAGGGTTTTTTGCGCCGTTCCACTGCACTTCACTTATGCATTTTGAACAAACAACGTATAACTTTTTAAAATATGAACCCAAAGTAAAACTATGTTCCAGTACGTTTCAAAATCAGTTTATGTGGAAGAAGTAGTTTTCGTTTAAATTAAAAATGTTTATATAGTATAGTTGTAAGTTTTTAAAAAATAACCTCTTTGGGAGATTATTTTTAAAGCCGATTTTGGAAGTTTTTGTAACATTGCCAGCGTGATGGGGTTGTCTGCGTGGGATCTCCCATAAACCGACTTGCGTTTCCATGGGTCAGCCCCGGTTCCGAACGCTGCGCTCCAAGCTGCTGTTTTGGGTCAAAAACCGGCAACGCGATGCTCGCTGAGATGAAAACCTGAATTACGGACCAGAGCGAGTATGTTGCGCCAACGAGGAAGAGCGGTTCAAGAAGAAATCGGCCACCGGCGACCGCGAGGCGAGGGCTGGCTCGGGGCTCCGGGGGCACTTTTAGGAGCAGGGAAAGACGCTGAAATAATTACTCGGAAAAATTGAATTGTGCTTCTGCCTGTCTGAGCGTACCGCACGCAGGCTGGAGGCCGCCTGTGCTCGGAATTATGCGCAGATAGTTACGGGCGGTTACTCTATGCCCTGTTTTAATGTGAGCTCTTTTTGCAAGTTGCCAAATAATCCCTTAAAATGTAGTTGGAATGCCAGTTAACAAAAAAAAATAAAAATTAAAAAACAGGGAGGTTTGCTGTTCCGGAGTGCCAGACTTCGGTTCCAATGCGTACTCCTTGGGAAGCAGAGGGGCTTTTGAGGGTTTTTTTCCATATCCTGTCTTATGTGAGTTCATTTTGCAAGTCGTCAAATAATCCCTTAAAATGTAGTAGGAATGCCGGTTAACCAAAAAAAAAAATTTAAAAAAAGGGAGGTTTGCTCTTCCGGAGCGCCTGATTTAGGTTCCAGTGCATACTGCTTGGGAAGCAGTTTGGGGGGTGAGAGGGTTGTGAGGGCATTTGAGGGTGTTTTGAGGGGTGCTTGAGGGGGTTTGAGGGGTGTTTGACAGGGTTGTGAAGGGGTTTGAGGAGTTTTTGAGGGTTTTTGAAGGGGTTTGAGGGGTTTTGAGGGGAGCTGAGGGGTGTTTGAGAGGGCTGTGAGGGGGTTTGAGGGGTGTTTGAGGATGCTTTGAGGGGTTTGAGAGGTGCTTGAGGGAGTTTGGGGGGTGCTTGAGCGGGTTGTGAGGGGG
>VZTL01042952.1:23864-61393 GCA_013400535.1 Scopus umbretta
AAAAAAAAAAAAAAGGAAGCCCTGCCCCCAACATACCTATTTTGAACCTGCACAGATTTCCCTAACTAACCTTAAACTTAAATATATTAATTTATTAATTAATAAATGGCTATGTCAGCACAACCAGGAGAGTGGTGCACGACACGAGGTGGAAGCTGCTTTGGGTGTCTGCTCTGGACCGGGGACTTGGAATCACACCCATGCTATCCTCTCAAATTTCAAAAATCGCCTTTTGCTGTCTACTTGTACCAAGTAGAGCTGGGCACAAAATGTTTCATTACTGATACTTGTGTTGTGAAGATGAGTCAAATAAAAGTTGTGCTTGGAAAACAAGCTGCGCTTGAAAGAGCGAGGGGAGAGGCAGAGATGCTATCGGTATTTATACAGCGTTGTTGTGTGGAAGAGACTTTACTCCTGCGAGCCGTTACAAAAGACCTAGGCGGTTTGCACAGTGGCAGAATTTATCATCTCAATGTTCATTATGAGGTGACACATTCAGAGTGTAACATCTGATGTTCATTTTAGCATGTTATGCGGCAGAACGCGTGAACCTTGGTTACGATAGGAAGGCTGGGATAAACGTCTTGTGAGACGGTGCAGACGGATGATCTTTCAGTAAGGCTGGTGGAAATGGCAGTTAAACCTGGGTAATGTATGTGATAAACTTTTTCTCTCCTTGCTTTTTCTGTAGTTCTGTTAAGATGGGAGAAGGATGTGAACCTTGGAATGAACGTGATTTTTCCCTTCTGCCTTTTCACTCTTTCAGTTTAGATGGCACCTCATTAAAACATTGTCTATTGTTGCCAGTCTTATACAGAGCATATTTATCAGAGAATTTCTGTGAAGTGAATCCTTTCTCAATCCTAATGCCGTAGAGTTCATAACACTCCAGTGTAACGATGCCTTTTATGAAAGTAAATTAATGTGAGGAAGTCAGAACTATAATAGCCAATGTTGGATGTCTGAATAACTGTTGCTTAATAAAATTTAAACACCAATTGTCTTGCCTTCAAAGTTTAAACAGAAGAACATGTAGACACAGGAATTAGGTTATTAAGTTTCTGCCCAATTAAACTGCGGAATATTGTTGGGAAACACTATTAGAATATGCTTTGGTTAGCCTGTGTGGACTTGAAAAGATTGCATGTAAAAATTCTGCGTTCGTGATGCTCCATCTTTGCACTGTGCAAGTTGTAGAATCTGCCAGCGATGGCGAATTGAAAGGATGAGGAGAACGTCATTGTTTGTGTGTGAGGTTGAACTGGGTTGAAGTTTGCTGCGTTGAGATTTGCACGAGAAACAAATGTGTGTTCCCAGTGGATGGCAGAACTCTGCCGAGTTCGGTCTGCGCTGTGGTGCTTTTGGTCGTCTTATCTTCTGAACTGTAGGACGTCAGGGCTCGAGCTTCAGATGACGCTAAAAAGGGTAGCATCGCCTTGGTTAAGAAAGCCTCGTGTCCCTGAAAGTAGTTTTGGTATTGCAAGGTGGAGCAAATAGAAATACAAACGCTTGGGAAGGCTATGTTGAAATTCTGCTTCGCTTAACAGCAGAGATGAGCTTTACTTCCCTCTTCTGGCTCAAGCTCGGTTATTGATAACAAGAGTACGTGGAGGCTCCTCTGTCTTACCTGACTTGGCGTTATGGTAGGTGCAGAAAATGACAATTTTAGTAGGTGATGGCTTTGTTGTGTCACAGCGTTCAATCTTAGAGATGTTCTTTTCCTTTGAGAGTTCGTAATGCCGCTGCTGGGCCATCCCTCTGTGGGGTCTGGGCCATCCGCGTGTGCCTCTGCTTGTGGCAGATCGAGGGACCGCTGATGGAGGAATGAACCTTCCTCCGCTGTCTGCGTCCACCGAGAGAGGAGAGAGCAGGGAGTTGCGCTGTCACTTCCTAGGTTTCCCTATTTCTCTGCCGTTTCTGAAGAGGCAGGACAAAAAGGAGGGACTGAAGTTGATGTTCTGTGAGCAGCTCTGCTCTCTACGGGGAAAAAAAAGAGCTGGGAACTTTGTTTCTGAGAGCCAGGCAGCTGTGGCCTCTTCCTGTCCATGAATGGGATAGAAAAAAGAAAAAATAGGCAGATCCGATAGCCTCAGGTCTGCTTATTTTCAGAGGAGATAGGGACTCTTTCTTTGGACCAGCTCTTCGGGTGGGAGCTACCAGCCTGGAGTCTGGGTGCTGCCGTGTGGTCCCTTCACAGTTTTCTGTGCTGAAACAAGAATGCTCTGCACTCATGGCTGTGTCATTAGAGCTTGGCCTTGACAGTGACACAAAATAAAACTGACGCCTGTGTATGGTTAATCAGGGAGAAGGGGGGACCGGACATTTTCACTGCGCTGTTAACACTTTTGCACAAAAAAAGACATTTTAAAGAATGGGTAGTTTTGGATCTGTTAAGATCCCTTGAGTAAATTACATCAAACCAGTCTTGCAAATTCTTCCTGGATGTAATCAATGTTAAGCTATTTTAGTAGTATGTTTTAGAAATGGACTTAAAACTTGTTTCTAAATGAGCTGCATTGCAGCTGAAGCTAGACATTTCCTCTTTAATTTGGCTTCTAAAATCCAGTTGCTGGGTGTTAACTTTTACCTTAGTCAAAATGCAGTCCTCGCTTCTAGGCGCTGAATCTCTTGTATGATGAATAGTATACCCATTTCTCATCTGAACTTGTTTAACGAGACTGTATACAGTTACACTATAATTCTTAAACCAATCACTGCGGTCTAGGGGCTTCTCAACTAGAAGATGCTGCCTGGCTGATGCTGGGGTAACCGATACAGCTTTGGGGAATGAAGGTAGGAATCTGGCAGATAAAACTAAAGAGCAGGGGGCAATTACTTGCATCGTCACTTGGCTGAGACACTGGAATTAACAACATGCTCTTACAAAAAGTACTGTGAAATTTTTCTCGGCTAACGGTGGTGAAGGATTTGTGCTCATTTGTCTGAGAAGCAGCGGCAAGTCCAGGCGTATAGAGCTTTTTCGGGGATTTCTGCGGTGTTTCGGAGCTGGGTAGGAAGGAGAAGTGCCTATAGCAAACTGCGAGCTCTGCCCTCCCTAGTAGTTCTCATCAAACATTAACCTGACCTAGGCTAACTTGGGGTTTTTATCTTTTTTTTTTTTTTTTGAGCTCTCCCACCCTCAGAGTACATACAGGTGTTCATGGCCAGCTCTTGCAGTACTGTATGGTCACATTGTTGTTTGTGCAGAAAGAATCCCCGATGTGAAGGGTGGGATAAAAATGTTTATGTTTGTAATACAGAAATGAGAAACATTTAGGTTAGCGGTGAATCACTGGTTTGTATTTGTAAAAAAATATTTTCTAAAAAAAGTGGAATGCTTCGTCCTTTTGAACCATTGTTCCTGTTTCTTGACACATACGAATATTATTTTAATTCTCTGTAAACTCTTGTTCTTAGTTTTGTTCCTTATTTCAGCCTTATAGAACTCTATGAAGACAACTTTGATGATTGTAGTGCTTCTGTGTTTGCGACATTGTGATTGTCCTTCTAACTGTACCTGGAAAAGCATACTACTCTGTACAAAACGGTGTGGTTTTAGTAGGAAATGTTTTATTTTTTTCCTGCCTTTTTTTTTTCTTTACTGTGACATGGAAAGCTAGAAGTTAAGACTACACATTCACTTTTATGTGATAAGTATTAAGATAGTTCTTGGTGACACCAGAGCATGTTCCTGTTTTGTGTGTTGGTGGGGTTTTGTTCATTTTGTTGTTGCGGGGCAGTTATTTTTTAATGTCTCCCTTTTTTAACAGCTCTCATGTGAGTGCGTTTGTATTAAAGGCTGACAGGGTAGCGTTTTAGGATCCTGTACATGATTTTAGTGACAGGATTAGTAGTGATGCCACGCTCAACGCACAAGTTGGGAGAAGCATGCCGTGATAACTCCTTAGATGCTCCTTGCTATTCATGCTACAAGTAAGGAAAACATTTTAAATGAGTAACAGGTATCTTTGGGAGGGAGTTGGATGCAGCATTAAGGCAGTTTCTGGCATTTTAAAACGCCTTTTGAAAACAGACCATTTCTTACAAGCTGGATTTCCAGCTTTTTTTTCCTTCTTAAAAAAAAAAAAAAAAGAAAATTGTCTGTGCTTCACAGAGCTGGGTGTGCCCTGCGCGAAGCGCTAGATACTGTGTGTTCTCTCTGAAGACTGTTTATCGTTTATGGCCAAATGTTGTCAAACAAAATTTGTGTTTCATCACAGCCAGTTAACCGGCGCTGGATAGATGCCCTGTTTGATTTCTCTTGCTTATGGAAACAATTCAGATAGAAAAAAGCCCTTGAGTTACATGAGGATGCCTTGACGGAAGTCAAGGTGCTGTAAAGGTGCTTTGAAGATGCACTAACGCCTGGTTGAAAAGTGGTGGGTTTGGATCACTTTTTGACGGGCTGCGCGTGGCGGGTCCCTCAGGCAGACCTTCACCTTTGATGGTTTCGCCTTACGGTGTCTGGGAAGATGGAGCAATGCTGGTGAGGGTGCTGGTGAACTTGCGCAAGGACAGGCTCTTGGATGCCTGATGCGGTTGAAGAGGGGTGAGAGGTAGGCTGTTAGTTCCACGCCTGTACCCAGGGACTGGCCGAGGTGCTCTTTCCTTCAACAGCATTGCCAGTAAAACTTTGGCAGTGTGGGTGTGTTGGTTTTTCGGGTTTTTTTTCTTCAAACTGAAAATGTGGTCCGAAATCCCATACCTGGGATCTGTCCCCTGCCCCAGAGCTGAGGCAGTGGGAAGCAGGAGAAGGCTGCAGCAGGCAGGCAGGGCGGCAGCAACGCTGCAATTTCATAACGTGGGTTATAAAGTCCAAGATGATGATTGCTCGAGTGAACTCTAGCCAAAGCCCATGCCCTTTTTGGATTAAGGATGAACAGAAATACCAAATAGGATTTAGTAAGATGTTGGAATGAGAAATGAAAATTGTGTTTCTGGTATGGATGATTCGAATGACACTCAGCTAGTTCGTTTGCTCAGTGGTGTACAGTGGTTGAAGAATATGCACAGGTGAATTCTGTGCCAGAAGTTTCTGTGAAACTTCCTGCTGAATTTCCATCTTTCTTTCAACTCTTCTTACTGAGCTGAAGAAGAGGCATGAGATCTGAACCGCCAGTAGTGTAGTGAAGTCACGTACTGAACGGACTGTGCGGAGTACAGCGTGGCTAACTGCAGGTATAACGACTCAAAGCATATAGAATCCAACTTTCTAAAAATGGAAATACTGTGGTGTGCTTTAGGCCTGTTTTCTAATTTGTTTTCATTTTTGAACTTTTCTTTCCCCAGATGTGGCAAGTAAGGTGACTTGGGTCCTTGCTGCGGGGGCATTAGTTTTGTCTCCCTTAGCCTGGCTCTGCTCCTCCTAGGAGTTCACACTTTCGCTCAGGCCTCGCGGGAAGAGGGAAAGGGAAGTTATAGCAGGATCCTCTTGATAGCAGCAGGTACAAGTCAACAAGTTCTTCATCTTCCACTTCCAGGCTCGGTGCGCAGGGAGGGAGGAGCGGAGATGCTGTCCTCTTGCCCAGGGGGTGGGGTAAGGGCGGCAGGAGCTCGGCTGCACCAAGCTGCTCTGCGCTGCGGGAAAAGGTTTAAATCTGGGGAGCGGGTGGGGATGCGGGAGAGGGAGGAGCAGTTCTGCCTCCATGCAGCTCTGACTGCCTCTGCAGCGCTGGTGGGAGCGGCGACGGGGCACAGCTCCTTCCCACCAGCCGGCGGTGAAACTGGGAGAGAGCAGGGCTGCTCATGCCGGTGTGAGACCGGACTTGTGTCCGCTCTGGATCGGGGTGAAAAAACCTCAGGACCAGCAAATAGTACATAACTTTGATCACTGTAGCAGAATTTTGGATAGTGGATTTTTAAAATTTGTTGTAATTACAGGTGGTTTGAAAACTCAGTTTTGCAGTTTCCATTATGCTGAAGTTAATTGCTCACAATGTTGATTTAGTAGGCATGACTTAGTCTCCTGCTTTTCAAAGTACCTCTGCTGCTTGCTTTTCCTGAACACAGGCAAATTTATCTTTTCTTACCTTCGTGGCTGTGGAAGATACAAATTTGACTGGGAATTTATCTGAAGTCCAGAGTTAAGAAAGCCCCACTAACTTAATTTATTTACACATTTAACGCTAGTGTGATTTTAATAGCTTAGTACACGTTGTAAGCGCTTTAAATATCTCTGTGTAGAGATTTAGAAGATTAGATAGAAAAAAGGCTAACTTGGATGACATTCAAATTATTAACTCTAAAAAAAAAACCCAACAAAAACCAAAAAAACAAAACAAAACCCCTAACCCTAAACCCAATCCCCATACAGTCAAAATGACTACCCATGAAAATATTTATCGTTTACTGTACTACAAAAGACTGGGGAGGAGTGGTAAAAAGTGAGATTAGTTGCTATATTTCTGATGACTGATTTTGCGTTGACCTGGCGGGTATAGCCAGATCAACTCTGGTTTTGCTCCAGCTCTGATCTCCAGTAGATCTTTGCTATAATGTTCCTTTCATGTCACAGTGTTGGTACAAATGTTGGGTTTTTCCCCCAGTCTCAAGAGTTATAGTAAATATTGACACAATTTTGAAAGATGATGCTTGTCACTGTGAAAAATAGTAAAGGCCTTTGTTAATATCTAACCCTCTATTTGTAAAATGTCGATGTAGAATTCTTAGCTAAGATTATAATCTTCTAAACGTATAGGTGTATATAATTCGCAATCTCGGTGTGTTGATGTGAATGAACTACTCAAAGATAGGGTTCTCCTGTTCCTTGCCTCACATTTTGCCTTTAGTAGTAAAATGGCATAGATTCAAATTGTTCCAGTTGGCTTTAGCCGATCAGTATCTATAATTAAATGAGGTATGTCTCTCTGTTTAAATCTTACGTGTATAAGAAATGGGGCTGCAGTCTGAAGAATAAGCTTTTTTTAAGCCTCAAACTTTTAAAACGAGTTTGCAATTAATGTCAAAATCATCCAGGTAGTTTGCTTGCCACGTGCCGGTGTTCGGGTCCCTCTCTCAGCAGACAGCCTTGATGTTCACTTGATGATTACAGCATAACTGGAGAAAAAAGTGGGTTTTCACATAGAGTTCAAAAGTTATCGTATTCCTAAGTCTGCTATCAGCATCGAGTTGGATTATGCTCACGCTTTTACCTTGTTTACAATGCAGGGAAATACAACAAATGCGTTGCCTTACGAAGCGTCAAAGATTTAAACTTAAACACTGTGGGTTTATTCTGTTTTTGGCATCCTCTGAGATTTCACTATATTCAGAGTAGTAGACAAAATGAAGCCAAATGAGTAAGAAATTACATTAAGAGGCTAAAATGTTATTAAGGTGAAAAGACTAATATTTTTAAAACTGAGGGATAGGTTGAAGTCGTCTTGTTTAGAATGGAATAGCTGGTTTTGCATAGCTTTCAAAGGAATGCTGTAGCAGATTTATTTTTTTCTTTTAAATAATCAAGCAGCTGTCTAAAAACATGAAATAATGTTTTTCTAAGCAGACGATATTTTCATTTTAGACTGCAGATTATGTGGAAGAACATCTATGTCTTTGCTGGAAGTACCTACCATACTTTTGCAGATTAGTAAGGCACACTTATAAATCTCTTGATATGAAGTATAGCAGCACATGTTAAAAGAGTCAGTACCACCTTATTTATCATCTTATTTTGTTTATTCCATTAAGACCCAATGCTTTTATCAAGCTCAAAGAGAATCTTTTCCAGCTCTTTTTTTTTTTTTTTTGTTGCAACAATTTGACATATTTCTCTTAACCGAAGCAGCGAGACCCAACTGCAAAGTAAAATTTGTAAGAGGGGAGATTGGCAGGTTTTTAATCTGCATTTTTGCAGTAGGATAACACTGTATGGTCTAAGGCAAAGGTGCAATATTGCCAGATCTTCACTGGAATTACTGCTTTGAGTAGGAATGTCTTTTGGGAGTCAGGGAGGAAGGGAGACCTGGAAACAACATCAAAGCTTGGGGTTAGAATATGTTGGATAATGGGTGCCAATAAAGGTATGTCAGCAGCAAAAATAAAACCAAATCTGCAGCAGAAGTCAGGCACTGAATGGGTGGAGGGGTAAGAGTAAAATTGCAGAACATTTAGGGGATGTGGAGGAGAAAAGGTATTTTAGAAATGAATGGGAGATGTACAGCGTGGGTTGAAATAGCTAAATGATTCAAGCAGGTGAAATGGTTTGAAATAGTTACTTGCCTGAGGACTTTGTGGATTTTTCTTTTCATTTTTTTTTATTACTGCATAAACTTTCCCTGCTAAAAGCTAGCTGTACATTGCAGGTTATAGCTCTTCTAAGTGCGAGGTGTCTGAAATTGGACAAACATCTTTTCAGTTTTGAGGGGTAACAGTCAGCAGGGGGCTCTTAACTGAGATCATTCTTTTGGCAAAACAGGTACAGGGGTTAACCGTGTGCGCTTATGTCCCTCCTCGTTTCCTTCTATGATCAGAAATTATTTTTTTTATTTGTAGCAACATGAACCGTGAAGACCGGAATGTGCTGCGTATGAAAGAAAGGGAAAGGCGAAATCAAGAAATTCAACAGGGTGAAGAAGCCTTTCCACCTAACTCTCCTCTCTTTGCTGAACCATACAAAGTTGTGAGTTTATGCAGTTCTTACAAATGCAGTTTTCCTAGCAGGAGTCGTATGCGAATTCGTGTATTAAATGTATTTTTATCTGCATTCTTTTTAGATCCACAGTTCTTATGTCAACCAAGTACTTAAGCAGGGCTTGGAAGTAAGGGTGGACAGTTACTAACCAGCTCTACTGGCAGATTTATAATAATGCTTACGAAGGAGGGGCTGCTGTGTAGGGAGTGAGAAAGAGGCATGATAAAACTATAACATTTTTTGGCTTTCTTCTCCTTGTGCTACGGTGACTCAGAACAATTAAACTGTCCATTGTGTCACACCAAATTGCTTTTTTGGGTACTTTAGCCTGTTACTAAACTTTCTAACTTTCAATCAATGTAATCCAGACCTGGGTGGGTTCAGAGAGAGAATGATTAAATAGGAGGTTAATTTTAAATGCTGAAATGCCCAATAGGATAGAATTACCAGCTTTAACTAGTATGCCAGTTATTTGTATATG
The DNA here is from genome assembly GCA_013400535.1 of Scopus umbretta. Lineage (NCBI taxonomy): Eukaryota > Metazoa > Chordata > Aves > Pelecaniformes > Scopidae > Scopus > Scopus umbretta. The sequence goes on from VZTL01042952.1 coordinate 32,978, forward strand.
ATTTTCTTAGTTTGTTTTGAGACTGTTTATGATCTCGAACAGCTTTAAACCTGTGCTAGGTTTCCTTCCAGGTTCGATCTGCTGAACAGAACTGGAAAATATAACCTAATTCTGGGATAGCTAAAACAGTACCATTTAAGATTTTCATTATGTTGCTCAAAACTCACTTTGAAAGCAAATCCATGCCCTTATCACAGTTTCAGCTGGTTTGCAAGAAGTAAAACATTGTGACTGAAAACTATCTTCCTGCAGGAGGAAAGTTGAGAGATGTTGGGGTTTTTTTTTATTCCTGTCTTACCATCACTTTATTGTGCTCGATAACCAAATCCCACATGTAGGAAGTTAACTAAAGCTGGTTGGGGTATGTGGATAACAATACAGTATACCTGATTTGGAAAACAAACTGGTTATATAAGAAGGAACCCGTGTAACTGTTGGCAACAAGAATTATGCCAGTATAAATACCAATTAACAATTACCTACAGTGGTGAGGTTAAGCTGATTTTATTTTACCATTAATTAAAAAAATTTAGGTCTAATGCGTTCTGTATTAGAGAAATAGTCTTTAAGGTGACAGTAGGCATCTACAGTTTTTAAACTTGCATCCAGCTCACCAATGCGTTATTCGAAGCACTGATTACTGCTGTTTCAGCTGTTCCTGCTGCCGAAGTACATCTTTTCCTTGCACTTTAGGGTGTTAAATTACTGCTTTAAGAACTAAAATTGGGAATTGGAAACAATGGCAAAAGAGGCATGGATGCTAGTCATGATCTTAGCCCTGAAACTTAGATTAACTGCAGTAGTTGTCAATTAACTGACAGCGATGTTGTGATTTTTTTAAAGCATTATTGTTTAAAATTATTTTCACAGACCAGCAAAGAAGACAAATTGTCTAGTCGTATTCAGAGCATGCTTGGTAATTATGATGAAATGAAGGATCTTATAGGAGATAGATCGCTACAAAAGCTTGTTGGAATTCCCAAACCAACTGTACCGTCAACGCCGGATGAAAAATCAAACCAAAGTTTCTTTGGTGATCAGAGACATAATACTAGCTCACATCAGAGCAGCAAATGGACTCCTGTAGGACCAGCACCTAGCACTTCCTCGCAATCTCAGAAACGGTCCTCGGGTTTACAGAGCGGACATAGTAGTCAGCGTGGCAGTGGCAATAACACTAGCAGTAGTGGCCAGAGGCATGACCGCGACTCGTACAGTAGCAGCAGCATCCGCAAAAAAAGCCAGCATGGGTCCGAACACTCCAAACCCCGTTCTTCCAGCCCTGGAAAACCATCTGCTGTTTCTTCGTTGAGCTCCAGCCATTCAAGATCTCATGGAAATGATCACCACAGCAAAGAACATCAACGTTCAAAATCTCCCCGGGATCCTGATGCCAACTGGGACTCTCCCTCCCGTGTACCCTCATTTTCAAGTGGACAACACTCTAATCAGTCTTTTCCGCCTTCGCTAATGTCCAAGTCCAGTTCAATGTTACAGAAACCCACTGCGTACGTAAGGCCAATGGATGGACAGGAATCCATGGAACCAAAGTTATCCTCCGAACACTACAGTAGTCAGACTCACAGCAGCAGCGTGAATGAGCTGAAGCCTAGCAGTAAAGCACATCTAACCAAGCTGAAAATACCTTCTCAACCACTAGATGTAAGTTGCTGTCTGATTCCTGACTTCTTCAATGTAAGTCCCTTTGGGCTGGAATTTTCCGGTGTCTTTAAAATCCCAATCTACATAACTGAAATTTAGTTTTTAGTAAACGCTGGGGTTTTTTTGTTAGGCAAAGCATCTTAGACTTATTAAGTGAAGACCTGTATTTTAAATGATGAATGTACAAAAGTACTTATTTTTTTCCTTCTGTTTCTTCCCCGCGGATACTGTGATTTTTATTAAGTAAAGGCTATGAGACATTCAGAAAGGCTAACTTAACCCAGAGAGGCTAATTTTCACAGAGTATTTCTGTAGTCAGAAGTTAGTGAAATAGTAGGATATTCACAAATACTGTGATGAGCTAGATACATATATTGTCATTACTGGGAGCCGTGTTGTCTTAGACTAGTGATACTATCTGCATATATCAGATTTTCTTTTGAAGTGTGTAGCAATTACTAGATGCGATTATTATACCTTCACCTGGGGCAGATAAGCTAATCCTAAAGCAGACCAAATTGAACAGGGTTCAGAACTTGTATCGGGTATGCTGGATACAAAATACTATCGGGTTAACAACTTTTAGTAATTTGGTAATCCTTGAATTGTTAAGGCACAGGCTCTGCCTACAGCTCACTTAGGAGAGCGCCTTTCTTAATAATAAAATGTCATTGCATCTCCTATTTAACTGCTTGAATCGTGGTAGCTAGAGAAAAGCATTTTTTCCTGGGATTTCAACAAATAGCAAAATAAGATCCAGGACACAGGTAAGGAAATCTGAAAATAAATTATTTTCTTATTCGTGAAGACTTGACGTGCTGGTGCAATGAATTGTATAGTTGCTTTGTTTCCTCTCTGCTTGTAGCAGTCAGGGATGCAGAAGATCCATAGTTTCATAATTATCGCTGTTTCTAGATTCATGCTGTAATGTATGTTTTACTTCATAATGCAGTTTGTCATTACTGTGTAGTCATGGTCATGCATTTGAATTCAAATATTATCCAGTGGCTTCTTCCAGGAAATGATTGAAAGCTACGATTCTCTTTCTCCCCTCGCTACAAGTTTTTAATATCACTGACTGTCTATGATCACTTTAACTGTCAAGTAAGAGATTATTGTGGCAGCTTTATAGATCTCATGTATTTGCTTGTCGTAACTGGATGTGACTCATATCATAAAAATATGGATCTGTGATATTAAAATTAATGTTGCTGAAAAGAATTAGCAAGGTCTGTTTGTATCTGTATGCAGTCCATATGAATCATGATAAGGATTAAAGTTTATTTTTAACTGTTTCTAGACCCTGGGCTCTTTTAAGGAAAATTTGCTTTAGGAGACGCTAACCTTGAGTTTTGATTTGTAGGCATCAGCATCTGGTGATGTGAGCTGTGTGGATGAAATTCTAAAAGTGAGTTCTCTGCGCTTTTGTTCATAACTTGTTTGTTGAAAATACAAACATTACGAAGGAGGTGGAAAGCACTCTGCAGTTGATTAGTGCCTTTTGAATTGACTCGGCTGCAAGTCGTTACAGGAGGGCCCTCCAATTACTCCTCTAGTGCAGGCAGGCCAAGGAAAACTGGAAGCAGAGCTGTGTGCAAGCTGGGCACTGGGCATTGCTGGGTGTGCACATCATCTGCTGGATATCCTCACCGCATTCCTGTTCTTCTGGGCCACCTCCCTGTTAACTGAACCAGAATTACCCGTTTCTTCCACCAAAATACAGTCCTTACATTCCGGTAGCTTTTTAGATTTTAGTAATTTTTTTTGCTACCCCACAGCAGGACCTTCCCTACTCTTCTCCCTGGGTTATTTTCTCAAGTCCTTTTACCCCACATGTGATGCCCTGGTCATATGTCTGCTATCACAAAAGAATCACCAGATGCCCCTGTAACGTTGCCACGCCTTACCGTTTGCTCTGACCTCCAGTACTCTCTGGTCCTTGGAGATGCTCTGAGAGAATACAAGGCACTTTCTTTCCAGCTTCGAGCATTTCATCTTCCCCTTTTTCCTCAAACTTCATAGGCTTCCCTTTCCTAGGATTCTTCTTTCTACCCCTGTATCCTACATGTGCTCTTCACAGTCTGAAATGATCAGACTCTGACTTCTACTGCAGTTTATGTTCAGTCCAACCAATTTTATTGATTTATACCTTTCTGCTTGTTATTATGTCCTAACTATCTGTTCTCACGGGTAACAATTTAAGATTTAGGGTTACGTGTAAAATCTTTGTTACACATTTGGGAAATTCAGATTTTAATATAAAGCTAAGGGAAGTGTGGACAATGAACTGAAAATGGAGAGGCAAGGTTACCATTTGAATAAAAATTGTAACTTGAAATGTTTGCTTTAATTTTGTTAATAGCTTTTCATTTTTGTTCTGGTTGTAGGAGATGACCCATTCTTGGCCTCCTCCACTGACTGCTATTCATACGCCATGCAAAACTGAACCGTCAAAATTTCCTTTTCCAACAAAGGTCAGTCCTGTAGTCAAACACTGAATGCTGTTGACAGAGTAGCTCCTATTAAAGATCAGGATTTTGGAATTCTCTTAAATTCAGTTCTGCATAGTTCTGGGTTTGTTTCAGTGCTTTGTGTCTCTTTATCTTGCTTCACAGCAACGTTTGTCAGCAGTAGCCTTATGAAGAATGTCATCGTTTTTCCTCTGGTTTACACACACACAGCAGTCTGCAACGATGTCTATAATACAGCTTTTCTCTTCTTAATTTTTGTTTCATAAATTCAAACCTTCTTCAGGATACTTCTGAAGCTTGAAAAAGCCACTGAGCCTTTTTCCCTATTAGGGAAACGCTTTGCACCATTTTGTGTAGAAGCAAGCAAGTGTTGTGTTTACCTCCATCTAGCAAAGCAATGGAGCCTGGCTGGTAAATGCTAAGAAATTTGAATGCAATTTTCTGTATAAGCTGGATTTTCCTCATAATTTTGGATTCCGTTAATAGTTCTATTAGATCTTCTATTTTCAAGTACAAAAAAATGAAACTGTTTTAAAGTCAGATGTTTGGCTAAAGAAATTTTCAGATCACTTGTTCCGAAAGATCTCTTCCTAACCTCCTATATACTTAATAACTACTGAGCTGTTTAAGGTATATAATTCTAAAGAGAAGTCAGTCGCTCTTTGCTGCTGTTGACAGCACAGGGCATGTTTCCAGGAGACCTGCTTGAGCTGACACCGCTGAGGAAGGACTTCTCTTGCTCTCAGCTGCTTGCTCCCTCCCCTGAGCTGAATCTGGCGGCCCCAGCTGCTCAGTTTCAAGGCAAACTGGCACTGGTTATTGTTTGCCTTGAAATACAGCTCTGCAATCTGTAGTATCTTGGAAGCTGATGGGTAGGCAGGGTAGATAGCTGTGGGTAGCAACTTTAGCAAGTACAGTGCAGCTTGCGATAGCTGACTCATTCAAGAATTCATGTTTTGTTTCCTGTATCTACTGATTACCAGTAAAAGACTTAACTTGACAGTATAATTTTTCTCCAGACTCAACATATCTCTGAAGTGGATTGGGGTACTCCGCTCCTGATTTGGTGTAACTTCAGAGTGAAGGAATTAAGCTCTTTGTCTTTTAAAAGTTACCTTCATAGTAATCCAGCCTACACTTTTTCTGACCAGACTGCTGTTCTAGAGCACCACTTGCTGCTATCAGTTTCCTGTTTGATCCTAATTGCTCCCCAAAACGGAACAGTTCAATGAAGTATTTTAAGAACATTTTCTCACTGAGATCTCTAATGTAATCTGTCTAAATCGATTGTCTTGTGTGAGTGCTTTGACATCACCTTCTTTTGGCCAAAGGTTCCAGGTCCCATGTTGTAAGTGCACATCCACAAATCTCTTGCAGATCAGTGTGAAGTTAAGGGGTTCAGGTTCTCGTACTGGTTAAACAACCCAGAGTTATGGGCAGCCCTGTTGTCATCACCCTCTGCGTTGCCTGCTCTTGCATCTTGCTTCTCTCCAGTGAGCTGAAAACACAGAACATACTACGCAGCTCTCAGCTTTACTTTTGAAGGCATATCTAGAAATAAATGTTGTCACCTATTTTCTTAACATTAGATCAATATTAATTTTGCATGTATTACTTTTAGTCAGGGTTTATTTTCTGTGTTATATAAAACTGTGAACTTGGAAAGAACTCGTACCTTTTATTCCAAAGAAAGAAATTCCACACCTTTCCTCATCAACAAAGGTACTGCTTCTGTTGCTTGGAATGTTTATTCCTGACCCTTTGGGGAGATGTTTCCCCTTCAGATGCTTTGGAGCACACTTGATTGTGGGGATGCTAGAACTGCCTGTTTCTGTGTTTCTCTGGTATTTGACTCAGTTTGGGAAGAAAGGAGGTGTGCAGAGAGATGTGTGTCTTTGTGACGCAGAGCGAAACTATTTAAGGTTGCACGGTCTTGTTGTTGTTTGAACAAAAAAGGTAGTTTGTGGGTTTTTTGAATCTATCAACCTGGATTGTGTTTCTTCACCCGGTTCTCAAAAAATTCCATTTATGGCTGCTCTGAGCCTTTTGACTTTTTGCCAGCTTTTTTATTTTGTGGCTGCACATCTTAGCCATGGAACTTTGTCAAATTCTCTCTCCGCATCCAAAGCCTGTAATTTCCTCTGCCTTCTCCCCTCTGTCATTCTTGGCAGCAGGATCTTCGCAGAATTCCAGCAAGTTAGCGAGCCATAGGCTTGTGCAGTCTGCACCCAGAGCAGAATTCAGAAAACAAAACAAAACAGTGGTTTACTTTAATCAAGCAGTACTGTGTGAGTATTGTTCCCTTTAATACTGCGCTCAATTTATTTACAAGTAACACGCCGCCGTGTTTCACAGCATTCCTGTTGGGTGCAGAAATTTGGTATGTTTTGCCTGCACACGTAAAATTAAGCTCCCTTTGGTGGACCGATTGATTTTATTTGTAAGACTGTTGGGGTAAGATGATTTTCCCTATGTGTGGATAGTGAGTAGCTTGAAGGGACACAAACTCCTGACCAGGGCCTCTCTGCATTACTATAAATACAGCTAATAATTATCAGGAAGTCTTTGAATCAGATGATAAAACTTCATGAAAATAGGTCAGGGAAAGTTTTATGGATGCTATGAAAAAAATGTAGATTCCTGAGTCTTGATAAAAATGTTATCCAATGACCTAGCACTCTATAATTTTATCCTATATAACTTTTTTTAAGCCATGGGCTCACAGTCAAAAACTCCAAAAATACTGGCGTGTTTGTAGAATGTATTAAAACCCCCAGCTGTTTCTCAGAGGGCGGAAGTTTTTCGTTTCAAAGCAACGTGGGAGCGCTGGCAGTTTTTGTACCCGCATACCTGCGCAGTGACCTCGAGGCACCTCTGAAGAGGTGGATTCTGTCTGCAGGTTTGTTCGGCGTCTGCCCTGTGCTGGAGTTACCAAGAAGGCCAGCGGTCGGGTCCCTGGATCCGCTGTCGTACAGAAACTTTCTTCTGAGAAATAAAAATGAGATCTGACCTGAGATTTCAGACGTTAAGTGGAAATGGGTCCCATTCACCACAACCGGGACTAGAGCCAAGCTGGTAACCTACAAGCGAGAATTCAGTACCCGACTGCCGTTCTGTCCAGCTGGCGAGTGTTTTTTCTCTCTGCAGTTTCTGTGTTTGAGTACAAGCTGCGATTTTGTTTCCTGCTTCAGGGTCTTCACTATCTAACCTCAGCAGTCTATTGTACTTCGGTTAAAAGGGTTTCCTTCCTTTAAGTTGTTTTTAATTTCTTCTTTCTGAAGTACACCTTTAGAAGATACTGCTGTAAATAACTTTGGAGTTGCAAATACAGCTCTTTTTTTTTAATCTCTGAGTTTCTTGAAGAAATATGTATTTAAAGACAAAATAGATGGCAAGAGAGTTGGAAAAAGTTGTGCATTTAAACATAACACCTCATTAAAGTGCACTTCACTGAAAGACTGCGCTATGCCTTAGAAATAGGAAGTTGACTAAAGCGAGCAATTAGGCAGGTGCTTTCTGCAGAATTGGTGATACGTGTATCGGTAAGAAGGAGTACCAATTCCTCATCTTGTGCTCGCCCCAGCGCCGTTGCGCTGCAGATGTGGTGTTTGATTACTGTGTGGTCTTTAGTTCTTTTTTGACTTGCAGTTTGTCAACTTGTGTAAGTTGACAGTGGAAAAAGGCAATCAGGGAATCACACTTTCACTCCTTGTACCTATGTAAAAGATAAAAATAAGTTTTTATTTTGAAGGAAGTGTAGCTGTTGCTTTTTGTTGAAGTCACGAGGCTTCTCTCCAACTTCATCTTTGCTTTGCACTTTGAACATAGGTTAATTTTATTTTTCTTGTCCCTTCCTTTCTTTCAACTACTAAAGATTAGAGGCATTTGAAACACTTTCCAAGGAAAGTTCCCTATCAACCAAATACTTGTTCAATGCATTATTGCAACTGCTTTCACTTTTGCAATAAAAACTTAAGGGAAATTAGCAATATCTGTGTGCTTTGCATAAAACTTTCGTGGGTTTAAAAAATTAAATTTTCTAAATTGCATGTATAACTGCTGCACATCACTGATTTGGCTGTTTGGGAAGTCTGGCTCACAGGTATACCAAAAAAAATGGAATTCACTGTTGAATTATAATTCTGGTTTGCCATTGCCAGAGCATTTAAGTAAAATGTGTGTATATAACTTTATGAATTGAGTCAAATATTTTCAATTTTTATTTATGGGGCCAGCATTTGTCCTCATTCTAAAATGAGGTCAGGAAGGTCCTATTTTAAAATGGCACTCTAGCCTAGAAGTAGGTTTTCAGTAACTTGATATCCTCTGCGTATTTGTTTGTTAAAACAATAATTTAGGGTTTCAAAAAAATTTATAATCTACTACGTCTTGGGAGCCAGAGTTGGGTTTTCTGGAATGGGAATACTGAAGGTCATACAAGTGCTACAATTTGCAAGGCTTCATCTTTCACAGTTAGATTTATAGGTAACAGATTCATTGTATATCAGAGGACGTTACAGATCATTGTGTATTGGCTTTTGTACAAGCGAATTGTCCGATTCCGTGAAGATCAGGCCTTTGGCAGGGAGGAATGCTGTGCTGGCCAGCTGTGCCTGGTTGCATTTACCAGGGACTCACCTGGAGCCACTGTGAGAAGGGTTTTTTGTGCAGAGCTGTTCAGATTTTAAGTTTTGTTGTCTCTTGGGCTCCTTTGTAGCTGAGGTTTGGTTGGGGTGTTTTTTTTTGCCGATAGGTTGTTACTATACTCGTTCCTTGTCCACCGCGATGCTCTTTGTGTCTGAAAAAGAAAAATGCAGAGAAAAGGACTTGAATGGAAATACATAAAACCAGCAGCAAGGCTTTTCTGTGTATAAGGAAGATAAAAACATACTGAACGGGTTCCTCTCCATGCTAAATGCGCACAATGATGGGATTTATAGAAGTTACGTAGGGATTTTGGAGTTTCGGCTATCGCGTAGTACAACTGTGCGTGGCCCGTCTTAAAACCAGGCAAGTGGGAGAGCTGAGCTAAGGAAGAGGAACGTGAAGCACTCCTTCCGTGTGCTGGCTGTGCCCTTGTGGCTGGGGAGAGGTGTTGGGGCCCAGATAAAGACTCACTCTTTCTGTTTTGTTGTTGGGTTTTTTCCTTTTTTTGAGATTAGGTGCCATCCTTCACGTAGAAAGAATATCTTGCTTACAGCATGGGTTTTGATATGTTAAAATTCCCAGTGGAAAAAAAAACAAAAATGCTTGTGTTCTTTTATTCCCTTAGGAATCTCAGCAGTCCAATTTTGGCACTGGAGAACAGAGTAAGTATATTAAACTTCCTGTAATATGTTTAATGTCTTTGTTGTGATTCGGTATTCTTAGTATCTCTTAAGATGTCATGCTTGTTAGAGAATGAGATTTTCCAGACTGGTCATAGGATGGAGCCTAAATTAAGATTTTCTGTACTTTCTCAAGTTTTAACCAATAAAACAATTGGTTGATTTTCTTTTGCATTTCTTCTTGAGATTTAGAAAGTTATGACTGAGTTGCAAGGTTGTTATTGTCATCTAGAAGAGAAATACCTATTTTTAATTTGTCACGTTTTCTAATTCTTGAAAAAAATGCCTCCATGGTTGATATAATTGAAAATAGCTGAGTACTAAAACAAAACACCCTTTATAAAGAACCCAACTCCCTGCTTGGGGACATACTAGAAACCAAAATAGCGCTTATGCTTGTATTTCAATAGAAGCAGCCCACTGCAGTTTCACTGTTCGTTTTCACTTTGTCATTTTAAAATCAAGAGAGGGAACTGGTCAAGAACTCGTATGGTAAAATGTGTAGTAATATCCTTGAATTTCTTGTCCCAGAATGCATTTTCCAATTTTAGACAGAAGCAGCTTTTATTTCTCTTTAAGTGTATTGTTGTTTTGAATATTACTGAAATTAATAGTTTAACACAGGTAACATGCCAGGTGAAATTGAATTAGAATTGTGCTGTTACCTTCCAAAAGTCTTTCCGCTCCCTCTTGAAGTGATTAAACAGATTAAATAGTAAAAGAAGAATGGTTTGTTCTTAGATACTCGCAAGCAGCTTCATCTAAACACCTGATACAGTGGGGAATTAAGGAAACAAATTAAAACTTAATTCCATAATGCTAAAGCATAGACTTACATTATAGGAGCAACTGATCTTTAGGAATGTAAATGAAGAGGCAAGGTTAGTGAACACAGAACCAGTTTTCAATTCCTGTTTGAATTTTCTGGGAAACTTTTAACAGCCTCAGTTGCTGTTTGTGTTGAACTACACAATTTGCCAGAATTAAAGAAAAGCTCCCCCCTCCCCAGACTGAAAAGCAGCTTATACCAGTATGTATTCCTATTGTAAGAATTGGTTTCTGAGTTTGATTGCTGGATCTAAGGATTGCTCAGCCACTAAAAAGCTATGTAGGGATGCTGAAACAAGTCAGAGCTTGACAGGCTGGTCTGTGTCCTGTATCCTGCATGTAGAAGGCAATAGATTAATCTTGATAGAAGCAAAACAGTTCTTCACACCATTAATAACAAATTAAGTGTATATTGGTTTAGACAGCAATGATTTAAATAATTTTCTATATTTTCTTGATTAAATTATTTGCTGTGTTTAGTATTTTGTCTCCGCATCCGCTCACTGCTTCAGTCTGTGGGAGATTGTACCTGGCGTCACCTAGTTATTACCTTCTCCTGTCTACTCAGCTGTTCTTGGTTCATCTAAGATTGTGTGCTTCTGGCAACTTGGGAGTGACTCGTTTTGCTGGCTGAGTTTTCAACTGTGCATTTCTTTTTTATTTCTTCTAGAACGATACAATCCTTCATCAAAAACATCCAATGGTCATCAATCCAAATCGTAAGTGGCTACTGAGAAAATGTTTCTCAAGCAACAGTTGAATTTTAAGAGACTTGGAAAATAGCTGGGCCTTCTACTGGAATGTGTCAGTTCTTGCACCGACTCCTCAGCATATTTCTCCTTGACTGACAGAAAAAGGGGATCACATTTAAGCGGCCATTTTCTGGGACGGTAGACCAAATATGGCACACTGGAAATAGACTGTGCTGCCTTTCTGTTCCCCTGTTTTTGTCAGTGTCAGGATAGGTGTGCAAGAGTTTGGACCTTGGAATTGGCTTGTGAACCAGCAAAGTGCCGGCATATAAGAATGGGCAGGATGGGACAGGACTTACCAAACGTGTGCATTGTGGAGCTGTCAGCTGGAAGCAGCTCATAGCAGTTGCGCAAATAGACCAGATGGGGAACTGTTTTGTACTGGGGAGATCGCAGCCTATGCGATCTGGTTAAGTTTGTTCAGCTCGGTCTCTTGACTGACTGGGAAAAGCTTCTATTCGTTATGCACACGGACCCGGCATTTTGCTGTGTCAATCATGCAACTGGGAGAAAAAATAGAAAGCAACTGGAATATTCTAGATGGCTGCAGTCCACCTTTTTCATGCCTGAAAATCAGTTACATGCTGTTAAAAGATTGTTTCCAAACAAATATGGCCATGAAAATAAAGGTTTACCAGCTGATTGTATGTTTCATGAAAGTGGCTGTAGATTCTGAAAACTTGTTTTTCTAAGCTAACATCTGTTGTGATGCAATCACAAAACGAGGTCTAGTTCTTGTGTTTGTCTGTGCGCATGTTACAGTATTAGCAAGATTAAAAAGCACATGACCTATGGGAAGGGAATAGAACAAAAAGAAAACTCCTTCGATTATTTTAGACTTACATTCAGTTTCCCAAAACCATGTAGTTTAAGAAGATGTTCTTATGTAGCCAGTTCAGCAAGTGGTAGATATAGAGGTTCACCATTTGGCATTGCTTTTGTCGTAGCAGTATAGAGTGCTGAGAAGAAACTGTGCTATTTCCAAAGTTGGGGAATGTGAGAACATCTAAGAACAAGAGGTAGCCCTGGACATGTGTTGAACTGGGGTGCATAGGAAGAAAGTTGAGAAGATGGTTACTGTGACAATACAATTTTAAATAATTAGGGGGAAAAAAAAAAGTGATTGTTATCTGGTCAAAATCCATAAAAACGGCGCTAAATGCATCTTTTGTAAAAGGATAGCAATGAAAAATATTTCAGGAACTAGCTCCTAGAGGCAGATGTTTCTTTCAGATCGTCAGTAGAAGCAGCTATACTGTGAAACTCAGCAATATTAGACTTTTAATCCTTTCTCATTTTCTTTCTCCAGATGTGAACCGAACCAGACAGAGTAAGATGTTTTATTTTTGTAATCAAAGGTGTTTTTCAGTAAGCCCAAAGGCCCTGTACCCTGCTATATGTTTTCAATGTGTTCACATCTTTTCAGTATTGTGAAATAGTGTGTGTATGTATGACCACCATAAATAATTATGGCTTTGAATAATAATAAAATAATTATGGCTTCAAAGAGTTGCACTGTTGCCACGAGACAGGAGACGGCCACTAGAGTGAGCTTTCTTGACTCTGTTTAAAACAGTATTCTTGGCCATTGTGTATAAGAAATTGAACATACACAAGTTAGCTCCTCCCACATTAGTAAATTGTGTCAAATTTCCTTTCTAAATTTAACAGAATGGACTAAGGAGTCGAAGTACCGGAATCCTTATTCTTCTCTAAACAATGACTTAACTCACCATTCTTAATATTAAATGTTAGAGTGGTATCTTGTGGATTTTACCCACGCAGCCTACTTCGTAGTATAAACAATAGTGTGTTGAAATATAAAAGAATGCTTTGAAAGTAATTAAAGTATGTGGAAAAACTTGTCTCACTTTCTCCCTTTTACTTAGTATGTTGAAAGATGACTTAAAACTTAGCAGTAGCGAAGACAGCGATGGAGAGCAGGTATGTTCACTACATCAGCTTCAGAAAAACATAGTGAGTGCACTCATGGTTCAGTACTTCAGCAGCGTTCAGCATTCTAACAGCAAACTGAGCAGCTTTTAAGAGGAGGTTGATGGTTAAAAAACAAAAATCAAATGACATGTTTTTAGACAAACCTCAGGTATTCCTAAATGTAAATTTGGGGGGAATTATCTGTTTTGTTGACACAGTATGCTTTTATATAGAAAATCTTGTTTTACTGATTTCAGATAGGCTTTCTCTGAACATAAAATGCTAACAGTATACTTTAAAACATGTGTAATGGCCCGCCATTTAAAGATAGAACCCTTCATGTTCTGCCACTCCAGATAAAGAGGACATGGTATGAATGTCTCTGTGCATTAGTAGCTTGGGATTGTGTTTGGGATGATAAGGGATATGGTACCTGTAACCGGGAGTGTAGCAGCACCTTTATTTTTATCAAAAAGCCTCTTTTTTCCTCTTTGTCAATATTAACTTTGTGCAGCTTCTGCCAGAAATGGCATTGAGCATGCTAAATTAAAAATACCTGTAGGGTCTCTGCTACCCAGAAGTAATCCACACTCCTCTCTTGTTTCTTTTCTTCCTGTTCCCAGTTCTAGTACTTGATTTTCTTCATGTGGAAAACTTTCGAGATAGTACATTTAGTTGGTTTACTCCTAGTACTCTGGGCATCTCAGGATTAGCATTGTAAAACCTTGAATCAAAATTGATTCAAAAATATGGAAACGTGGTATCAGTGAGTGGTGGAAACAGGAACTCTTAGAATTGTAATCAGACTATATAGGACTCTGAGAAAATAGATTCGTGGTGAAAACTTGGAGAATATAGCTCTGTTTTTCTTTCTGTATAAGGGAAATTTAAGCTGCTGCGAGTGCTGAATTAAGATGCTATTCAGGCTAAATAGTGTAAAAAAAATTTAAAGGCTCTAAATTGATGCTTTGCAACTTAATTCTATATACAATCCTAAAGTAACTTCCAGAAGCTTCATGTTCTTTTTCTTAATTGCAGGACTGCGATAAGACAGTGCCAAGGAGCACACCTGGAAGGTAGGCATTCCTGGTAGACTGTGGCATAGAAAGTAGAGCGGTGATAATTCAGCCCAGTCAGCACTCTTGACTTGATCTCATTTCTAAAATTCAGGTTTGTCTTTTGTCTTGTGTTAAAGCAAAAGGTGATTAGAATTTAATCAGCGATTAAATAGTGTATATCCTTTCCCAAAGCAGTTACTATAATTTGCAGGAGAAAAAACAAAGGCTGTTGCTTGATTCCAGGGTGAATTGTGTTCAGTTATGTTGACTTTTCTCATAAATGTTAATTAAAATAGTTCTTTTTATTCTTTCTAATGAAAGGGCTTCTGGGATATATTTATGCCTTGGGTAGTGATTGTTTATTTTTCCTCATTTTTGTTTTCAGTAATTCTGAACCTTCACAGCATAACAGTGAAGGAGCAGATAATTCAAGGGATGACTCGAGCAGCCATAGCGGATCTGAAAGCAGTTCAGGATCTGACTCTGAAAGTGAAAGCAGTTCCAGTGATAGTGAAGCTAATGAACCATCGCAGAGTGCATCGCCCGAGGTACGATTTGGCGTGTATTTGGGCTGTCTTCATTAGCTTGGCATTAATCCTGAGGTTTAAAAGCAGAAAAAAAATTAATAAATTCTCAAACTGTTTAAAAAAAAAAAAAAAAAAAAAAACAAAAAAAAAAAAAAACAAAACAGGCTTAACAAAACGTGGGNAACAAACCAGGCTTACACAAACGTGGGACCACTTTCAAGACGGAATATTCTTTTGCTGAAGTACTTGTAATTGGATGTGGTAACAGTTCTTTATATAAACACACATTTGGTGTTTGAGGTGATTTTTACCACCAGTTACCTGTTGGAGTGCAGAAATGAGGTATACTAACAGTAGCTTAAAAAACTGTGGGCTTTTATTCTGGAAAGCTATATGGCAGCAAGTGTTGCCTGTTGATAGCAGCTGCTCCAGGTGAAGAAAAAGTGAGAGCTGTTATTTGTTACCTATATTCATTTGCTATTTATCTCGGGTTTTTTTGCTTTGGCCTGCAGTCATAGTACAGCTGTCCCATGGAAAAGATGGAAAAAATGTGACATATTTTATCTAACGCTATTTATTATTTTTTTTTCTTTTTAGCCAGAGCCACCACCAACAAACAAGTGGCAACTGGATAACTGGTTGAACAAAGTTAATTCACATAAAGTGTCACCAGCTTCTTCCGTGGACAGCAATATCCCATCCTCCCAAGGCTACAAAAAAGAGGGACGGGATCAGGGGACAGGGAGCGGGTACACTGATCAAAGCGGATCCAAAGATTCGATTTCTTCTACACCGGGGCGAGATTCCAAACCTACCCAAAAGGGCTCGGAGAGCAGTCGCGGCAGGCAGAAATCACCTGCCCAGAGCGACAGCTCGACACAGAGGAGGACTGTAGGTAAAAAGCAGCCCAAGAAAGCAGAAAAGACGTCTGTTGAAGAGCCTAGAGGAGGTCTTAAAATAGAAAGTGAAACCCCAGTAGACATGGCAACAAATATACCTTCAAACAGGCATAAGGCAGCCACAAAAGGCTCCAGAAAACCCAATATAAAGAAAGAGCCCAAATCTTCCCCTCGGCCTACCACAGAGAAGAAGAAATACAAGGCTTCAAGCAAATCTGCCCAGAAATCCAGGGAATTCATAGAAACAGATACCTCATCCTCTGATTCAGATGAAAATGAGAGCCTGCCTCCTTCATCACAAACACCCAAATACTCTGAGAGCAATAGGACTCCTGTTAAATCTTCCATGGAGGAGGATGACAGCTTTTTTCGGCAAAGAATGTTCTCTCCTATGGAAGAGAAAGAGCTTCTTTCACCACTCAGTGACCCTGATGAAAGGTACCCACTTATTGTGAAGATTGACCTGAGCCTCTTATCAAGAATACCAGGGAAGCCTTACAAGGATGCTGACGCACCCAAAGTGGAAAAGAAAAACGTGCCAGAGAAGCACGCGAGAGAATCCCAGAAGCAGCCGTCTGACAAAAGTTCTGCAAAAGGCAAAAGGAAACACAAGCAGGTGATCATTTTGTAGACAGATTTACCTGTTATCTCGGCCCTTTAGTGGATTGCTACTGGTGTCAAGCTGACTGAGCAATTTAGGAGATGGCTTTGGCTAGCGATTTTGCGTAGAATGCGTCGGTCATCCTTGTGCTAATAGAGACTATTGGGATTTTCTTATGGAGTGAAGGGGGAAGGGAGAAGGTTGCACCTGTAGGAGTGTTATCAACGTAGCTAGAGCTCATGGAGGTAGCGCAGCTTCTGTACCCCTGAGCACTGCGTCCTGCCCTCTCATGCCTCCACTTGATCTGGCCCCAGCCCCTGCTGCACTGCAGCCCAGCTCAGGCAGCTGATCCAGTGGAAAATTCACCTGGCCAAAAAAAAAAAAAAAGCAGTTTTCAGCTGGATCAGCTCCTTGAACGAGTGAATCATGCGATTGCATATTGCCAGGACGAGGGATGGGGCAGAAATGGGCCTGGGGCATGGCAGCAGCAGAAACCATGATCTCAGGGGTGCTGCTTTACTGGGAGCTGAAGGATCTCTCCATAATGTTATTCAATCGTTTCCAAAAAAGCGTTTCATCTTTTCAACTATAACTAAAAAGCAGGAATGCCTGGGGGCAGTAAAATGGACAGGACTCAATGGGGGAGCTGAGTAGAAGTAAGACTCTTGGAGGGGGAAATGATAAGAAGTAGTTGGTGGTGTAATTTTAAATTGCTTTTAGAAGCCTGAGAACATAGACATATGTTCTGCATAAAGAGCAGACCTCTGACGGTCAGATGGACTCCGTGATCCAATGAGTTTTTATAAACTTTTGATTTCCATGAAGTTACCACTGTGAAGCCCTGGTTCAGGGATTCAAAGATTGCCATGCTACTCTGGATTTCATGCTGAAAATTTTATTTTGACAGGGATTTGGCAGTGGTTGTAAGACTTTATTGACATGTGCAATCAAAGGATTATATGATGTCGTTCAGAGAGTCATTTGACTCTCCAGAGGAGAGAGATAATTCAGTTAAACCAGTTTTCCTACTGAGCAACCTAAGTAAACTTGATCACTTACGGAAATTAGTGTTGTCTAGGAAACTTGACATGTAACTGCAAACACAAGTTTCTCCTGTGCTTTTCCTAACTAAGATTCCTGTTTTCTCTGGATAAGGAAAAGAAATGAGAAGGTATGAGCTTCTTTTGTCAAATGGGAATAACTCTGACCGGTACAGTGATTAATTATTTTTTGCAAGCGTTACTGTAAAATTCCTAATGTTCAAGGGAATGCATTCACGTGCTCCAATGGCACGGAATACACCAATTTCTATTTCTTTGACCAGTTACACCTTTCAGTACACATTTGGTCTTACAGCATTAAAGATCTGTGCTGTCACATCTAAAACAGAAAGCTTTGCTAAGACCAATTAAGTTTAGGCTTTATCCCAGCAAATAGCCTGGTTGTTAATTGTTTTGAATCCTCAGGTTACTCTGATGCTTACTGGCGCATACCAGAGAAGATGCAAGACTGTTTGAGGCCACTAAGGAAAAAACCCACCCTTTCCCCACGCCCCTCCAGTTTTAGGTTTGCCAGTGCTCTGTACGAAGCTGTCACCGCTTGATTTCGACACGTGATTTGCTCACGCCTTTCCTTGGTCATAAGGCTCAGGGTTGCAGCATCGGTGTCACAAAAATGAAACCTTTTGGGTTTGAATCTGGGTTATGTTACCAGATGACTTGCTCTGTGAGGCCCTGTTTTCTGTTTTATTCACTGTATTGATACTTCCAGTACTTGCTGAAGACAGCTTAGAAATTCACCTTAAAGACCCTTTGAGTTTAGGAATAAATTTATATAAAAATATAGCTTTCAACATCTGTGAGCTTACTTTAATAGACAGTAAGACTTTTACCTTTTTCTGGCATTCATTTACGCCTCTGTTAGGCTCCGCAACATGAAATCTGTCTCCTGATCTTTTATCAAAGCCTTTGGCAGATCTTTTCTGGCAATAATATGTTTGTGCTAAAATGAACAACTTAGCTGCTACTTCTTTTGCACAGGTTGGTAATTTAGAAGCCAGACTTCATTTTTCATTACGCTCCAGTATCAGGGTCTGGTCAAATATTTGATAGGGACTAGATGCTGTAGGGCATGTTTTTGTGGTCTGTAGGTATCTTATTCTGTACACTGCAAAATGCCGGCTAAATTAAGTCTCTTAATGTGCAACATTGCCACTCTCAGTGAAGCTGTAAATGTGGACGTTTGCCTGGATGTATTTCTTGTTTGCTTTATTCAGAACGAGGATGAAAACAGAGCCAGTGAAAGCAAGAAAACGAAACTGGAAGAAAAAGCTTCATCAGGACACAAGACTTCTAGCAGTAGGGAGTGAGTATCTTGGCTATGTTGTCAACATTGAAGGCTCGGGGTGATCAAGGAGAAGATGGGTGCTCATCTTCCCCCTTCTTCTCCACCCCCCCCAAGTGTCTCCTCATTATTGATCAGTGGGTAAAATTTCATTGCTGCTTACTCCTCAGACGGATTTACTTCAGAGTTTCTACTAGTAGTTGGTGGAAATTAATTTCCATATCCAAAAACATTGGCCAAGGACAATTGTTTTACATAACAGGAGTAAGGTAACCCCTTATGTGAAGGGAATATATGCTTCTTGGTTTTTCTCTACTATACAGTGGGGTTTTGTTTTATTTTGTTTTAGACATCAGCTGTGCATCTAGCTTTTTGATCTTGCAAAATCTGTGCTTTTAAATTAACCCACTCTGGTAATTCTCCATTTAGTAAGTTTGTAAACGGAGACTAAATTACTTAACTGGCATTGTCTGGGAAGCGGATGGCATTGAAATTTGGATCCATGGATTTAGCTTCACATTTGCTTGATAGATTAGCTAAACAAAAGTGTGAGTGACACAAAAGCAAAGTAATACAGAATTAGCAAATCAATAACAGTTTAATACTCTCTTACTGGTATGTTATTTCGGTAATTTTCCATGTTTCTTGTAATGGCTTTTATGCTTTGATTTATTTCTTGGTCAGTGTTAATCCACAGGAAAGAGTAAGGTTTTTTTCCATCGCCGTTTAAGACTCTGTTATTTCAGATCAAGCAACTGAAAACTGGTATAATTCTGTCATGGAAAATATTCCTGTGTAGTGAGTAATTGCCAGATTAGAAATATGTGAGAGGCTGCAGCATGTCAGATGCTAGAAATCTTGTTTGCCCATTCTGAATTAGTGTCCTACTATTTGTTAGGAAATGGATGTAGAACGAATGGATAAATTTCTATCTTGATTATACTTCTTTTTGCCTGTTACTTCTGACATTTGCTTGATCGTCAGTGCAGTTACCTGAAGGGCATTTAATTAAAATGAAACTATACAATTTTATAAAAATAATGTGTAGAAATTATTACTGTGGGAAGCCAAGAACAGTCAACAGGAGCCCTCAGCAGCCAAGGTAAGAGTGCACTGAAAGGCTATGCTGAGGAAGCTTTCCAGTTTCCTGGGTTCCAGAGAACATTTATCTGGAGCATCTTTCTCCTGAGCTGTTAGGCTGAGTAGTCGGCAACAGACAGGCTGGCGCTAACATTGGCATTAATTTCTGACATTGTAAGTGTTCAGGGTGTTTTTTTTAAGAACTGTTGCAGGGATGTGGTTTTATGGTTAGAACTTGTCTACTGTGTTTTCAGGTCAGAACAAATAAAATGGTGAAAACGAGTTCAATCTGGCTTCGTAGAAACCTAGTCACCGAGATGATTTCTTTTCCTCTCTATCTGGTTTGCTAGGTCTAACAACAAAAATCTTGTTTGTTTAAAAAAAAAAAAGACTTGTTTTTTATTTAAAATTAAAAAAAAAAAAAGGTGATGTTGGGTTTTTTGGTTTTGTTTTCTAAGGAAAAAACCCCAAACCTGAATTTGTTCATTTTGTCCAGGTCTTCAAAGCCAAGTGCTGTCAAAGAGAAGGATTTACTGCCATCTCCTGCTGCCCCAGTCCTGCAGAAAGATTCCAAGCAAGAACATGGGTCCCGGAAGAGGACGGTCAGTCAGTCGTCATCCTTAAAGTCCAGCAGCAACCTTAGCAAGGAGAGTAGCAGTGGCAGTAAAAGCAGCTCGTCTTCCAAACAAAAGAAGACAGAGGGGAAGGGTTCTAGCAGTGCTAAAGAAACCAAGGTAAAGGGCTTATTCTGTAAGTGCTTTAAGCCTGTTTCTTTGCTTTGCAGTTTGACGTGCCCGATGTGATCTAAACAATAATTTGCAGTTCAAGCTGAAATATGATTAGTTTTAGATACTCATTGTTTCATGTTATAGTGCTTAAGTACGTTAGAAGTCTATCAATTGGAAAATAACTTGGGAGGAATCATGGAATAATGATGCTTATTCCTACCAAATTCTTATGTTAATGAGTGAGATGCGTTTAGTCATCTTCTGATTACTGCTGCTGCTTATTGTTTAATTTCTTAATAAGAAATACCACTAGAAAGCTGTTTACGCAACAGTAAATGGAACAGTGGGGTTACTCGTGTCTCACTGGAGCAGATGCAGATCTTGCTCTGATTGTTTTAAGGAGAGCAGGAGCTTGGTCCACACTCAGCACTAGGATGCGAAGCTATAGCTCTCATTTTATGACATTGTGGGACCCCAGAAAGATTATTTTCATGCCAGCTCAGGAATGTACAGCGCTTTCCATGGCTGGAGTGGAGAAACCATGGTTATAAAGATGATGCAGGCAATGTTTTTTAAGAGATTTAGGTTAAGAAGACATTTAGGATGGTGGAATTTAAAAATACTGTATGACTCTTAAGTCGCTAAATTGTAATGTGCTTTTTCATCAGTATATAAATATGTATTACTGGACAGAAATTAGCCTGTGAGGACATGTGAGAGTGTGTTGTTGAATACCTGCGATGAGCAGTTCCTATTGTATAGGCAGTTGTTGAGCACAGTATGTTTAACTGGGAGGGATTTCACCTTTGCCTGTGTGATTCCAACGTCTGCTGGTGGGGCTGTTTCCACGCGCTCTGCAGCAAAGCCCCAGAGCCTCCAACAGGCTGTAGAAACTCCAGTAGTTTAAGCAACTGCTAAACCTTGGTAGTTGGATTTGCAGTCTCTGAAAAGCTTAGAAGCAAAATCTAAAAATGCTTAGGAAGGACAGTTGATTTGGGAAGCAGCAAATAGACACTAGCAATGGCAGAAAGTAACTTAGTCATCAGGGTGGAGTTAATGAATACCTGAACTGGGAGACATGCTGTATTACTTCAGAGGCCGATACCATGAGATTTTAGAAGCCTGGCAGGGTTGCGTATATTGGTGGCTGCGTGAGACGCTTCCAGGAACTGCAGGTAGTGAATTTACCTTACAGGCTGAGGCTTTGCCCTTTCTTTATTCGTCAGTGTAAGAAATGTCCCTAAGCCAGTTGTTAATTCGTGAGATGTTTATCATTTTATACTTCAGATATGCTTAGTCGTGCCTTTCTTAAAGTAGTATATACCCTTCCTGCATTGCATTGCGTGTTTTGTTGTTGTTTCTACGTTACAGTGGTAGATAGTACATTGCTGTGCGAATCCTGGTGCTTTGTAACCCCAGGATCCTTCTGGTTAGCAATGATCTGGTAAATGTAGTTATGAAATACATCTATATAGATGACCTTTGGTCATGATAAATCAAGACAGCGGAAAACACATATGAAGCTGGGGAGTTGTTTTATACTGCTTAGCTACTAAAAATGGATTCACTTAACAATTCACAGAATGTTTCTGGTGTCCGATCTGTAGCTGAAGTGTCACGTCGAGCTGTGTATCATTTAGGGGAGCAAGGACAGTGTGTTGTGAAGACAACTAATTTTTCTCCCCGAATATGGTGCTTAGTCTTCCAAAATACTTTTTTTTTTTTTCAAGGCAAAGACATTCAGCAGAGTTTGGTGTTGATAGAAATGAGAAATCATAAAAATATTAATCATCTCTTTGTTAGAGTGGAAAATCAGGACTTAGAAACAGTGACATGAGAGATTTGGGAGGGATTTCCTGGACCCAGGTGTGTCTAGAAAGCCTCGGCTGCGTTCTTTCCTCTAATGGAGATCTCCTGGTGTATTAGAGCGAGGAGCTTGATTATAGCCTCTGTGTCTACCTCTGTGCCAGCAGTAGGCGAAAGCCTCGTGGAAGCTGTGTTACTGTCTACGACAAATGGCAGCTAAAGCGGGTGCAGAACTGACCGTACTGCGAGTAATGCCTGAAGTCATGGGAGGAAGTTATATACAACAAATGCTTTTCTTGAAGGCAGAGAAGATTTTAACTGTTCTTTAAACTTATTATTTGGCAACAATTTTCCTTTCAGGAAAAGATTCTGAACAATTCATCAAACTGCCCTCCTGCGTCTGCTCAGTCTACAGAAAGTTCAAAGTCAAGAAGAGCAAAGCTTGTTTTTGATGATAGGTAAGAACAGCAAAAGGTGCCTTTCCCTTTGTGGGGATGTCAATCTCGGAGCATAGCCAGCTCCCCGTGGAGAAGAGTCCTCCTTTTGCTTCACAAAAGATGTTAAGCTCACACTCTGGAGAGCTGTGCATTGTTCCTGTGGCAATGTGCTTGTCTGACTGCTCCCTGTGCCTTAGCAGACAGCTGAGATGGAACCTGTAGCCTGCTCTGCACATTCCTACCGAGCATAAAAGGACCACAGCAGACTGAAATAGCTCAGGCTGTTCTGTTTTTAAATGCTGATGGGTCCTTTTCACCTTACCAGGACACTGCTGCTACCTGTCTGCCTGATCTCTTCTCAACAGAGCCTGCTCCCTCTAGAGTCAGGAGTTGTGGTCATAGATAGTAGAGAGGAGCCTTCGTTTTTGAAATTCCAGATCCGCAAGAGCAGGACTGGGATTTAATCCTCTGGGGTCAAAGAAAATATCTTGAAAAGAACATAAGACAAATAGTTTACAGTCTTGTGCAGACTTTAGGTTTCACTTGTACCAATTCAAATCTCAGCACAATGCTTGCTCTTAAAGCATTTCTCGTTGTTGTTCTTTAAATTCACTTTACAGATAGAGTTATGTTTATACCAAATGTAAGAGTAACCTGGTTAAGAACTCTTTGGAAGTGGGTAAGCTAGCTGGTCAGTGTTTTTTTTTCCTGATAGTTTATTCAAAGCAAAACAAAAAGAAAAAAGTTAAGTGAATTTGATGGTTAGAGTACACTGTCAATCATTTAGGACAAAATAGTTTATGGGGATTGTGTAATTATTCCAAGACAAAACAGGTGCAAGAAATTGAGATAAGAGCAAACATTTTTTTAAAAAATAACATCTGAACGTGTATTGAAGTATAGGAAGACACAATGAGAGCACCCTCCAAGGAACAGTAACTGTGCTTTGGAATGGCGTCATGTTACCACCTTATGGTTATGACTGAGACATTTTAGGATTTCTTGGGCCTAGAACCGATTGAACTAATTTTGAAGTTACATATTCTTTTTAATATTAACTGGTGCTTTGTAATGACATCAGTTTCCTGTAAGTGGACCGTTTAAAATGTTGAGTTCAAATATCTTTAAACCTTGGACAAGTAAGATAGGATGGATGGGAGAATTTATTTCAAACTTTAATCAACTCATAGGTAACAGGTCAATGTATTGAAATGTAAAATTGCACTTTTATGATTTCCTTCTGCTAATCTACTCATGAAAGTCATTCAGCATGGATTGTCTTGGGTGGCTAAGCAAAAGCAAATAACACCCGAAGGCATCTCGATTATTTTGTATTATCAGAATTTTTAAATATTTCACACCCTTAGTAATGCCAGTCCTGGAGGCGCTGGATTAATTTGTCCTCAAATTTTGCGGCTTTTTTCCTTCCCCTGCCCCTGTTGTTGGTCGAGTGTTTGGCTTGCTTGACTACCAAATGCAATAAATTTAACCAAATCATGTGTATTTATCAACTTGCTTGAAATACTCTTTTGAATTACCTGAAATTAGAGACCTGACTTTAAACTATTTTTAATAATTTTATCATTCTGTAACTGCTCATAGTAGTTAACTTTTTAACAACTCTTTAAAGTTTTATCATGGTGTAGCTCCTGTAACTTGAGTCAGAAAGAAAAAGGATGAAATGTGGCAACATTAAGAAACTTCAGTCCTACAAGGAAATGCAATATGGGTGGGGTTGAGTCCATGACTTTGTGTCCTCTGTTGCAGGACTTACTCAGCTGATCATTATTTACAAGAAGCAAAGAAGTTAAAGCATAATGCAGATGCACTGGTAAGTAAATCTCCCAACACTTGCCCAATGTTTGCATTTGGGGGGTGTTTACTGCTTTTGCCATTTTGCTGCCCTTCTGTACTGGAGCTTTCTTGTACTTCCTCTCTGGCTTTTGTCCTTAAAAGTTTTTTCCAATCTCCTCAGTCTGACAGGTTTGAGAAGGCTGTGCACTACCTAGATGCTGTAGTGTCGTTCATTGAGTGTGGGAATGCATTGGAGAAAAATGCTCAGGAATCCAAGTCCCCGTTCCCTATGTATTCAGAAACTGTGGAATTAATCAAGTAAGCATTGCAAAGCATATAGAAAAGTCAAGTGGGTGGGAAGGAGGTCTGGAAATTGGAGCTTCTGGATTTACTAAAGAATGCCACCAACTTTTGAGATCCCCTTACTGTTCTCCAATAGAACAGGATCGCTTCCCAGTTCATTCCAGTTGCTGAGGCTTAAAGTGCTTTCGTGAAGGTTGAGATGCTTTCTGCTAAGGCTCTTGAAGCCTCTCTACAGTGCGTAACACAGGAGAAGCAAAATTATTCCAATTGCTGCCTAGTCAGCATTTCGTTTAGGGTCTGAGAGAGGTTCCTGTCATGGTGAAGACAGTTGAAACTAGACATCCATAAGAATGTCAGTGTTTTGTGGTTGATAAATGATACCGTGACCTTTATTTTGATGTTTACTTGATGTCTGTGTTTGTAGATACACTATGAAACTGAAGAATTACTTGGCACCGGATGCTACAGCTGCAGATAAAAGGCTAGCAGTGCTTTGGTATGTGTATTCTGAACTTAATAGGATGCAGCGATTAATTTAAAATGCTTTATCGGCGTGAAATGCTGTATTACACTGAGTTGTCAGGTGTTTCTGAACCAAATAAGTGCGTTTTTCCACTTGGCTGTACATAAAGATTAATGCTGTATATCTGATTACTGTAAATTGGGGCAGAGGGGATGTTGACAGCGAGGGCCAAGTCTTTGAAATATTAAGGAAATTACTGGATTTGTACAGAGTAACAGCAGAAAGGATGGGGGGCCCTTATCGCTCCTCCAGTGATAAGTTGAAGTTGTGGCTGGCTGTAAAGAGTTGTCACTAGCCTCCTGGATCAGTGAAATGGCTGCAGCAGGAGGCTGCAGAGGGCCAGAACCAGCTGGTGTCAGGTGGAAAAGAAAGGGGAGGCTGTGGCAGAATGCATTAGACCCAGTATGTCCCGACACGAGCGAAAAATAAATGAAGCCCTTGTCTAGGAAGTAACTTAGTGTTGTCTTCTAAGCCGAGAGCTGGAAACTAGTGATACCAGCAAGATCACTGAAAATTATGGTTTCAGCTTAAGGCACACAGAGCTGGTTTTATTTCCTTGAGAATGTCAAGTGCTTATGGCTTGTTCAGTAGACCTACAACGTGAGAGTTGGGCAGAGAAAGCTTTAGAAACACAGCTACTAGATTTTTGAACTTTGCTCAGCTGTGATACACTTGATTTAACGGTAAATGTTTTGTTATTCTGTCTTTGGTCAGTCTTCGGTGTCAATCTCTACTATACCTAAGGCTTTTCAAACTGAAGAAGGAAAGTGCATTGAAATATTCTAAAACTCTGACTGAACATCTGAAGGTAATGCATATGTATTTTTTTTTAAACATACTAAAACCTAATCAAATTATTGCTCTATATCACATAGAATTCCTGACCCCAGTTTTCAGACTGCTACATGTGAACTTGGAATATACCTGATTTAGAACTGGACCTTGAAAGTATATTAAAGTGGAGTAGTTTAAAGCTGGGAAGAGACAGCATGGCTGTCATTACTCTGCTGGTCCTAGCCTGATAGCTCTCTATTAATAATTTGATCTAGCTTTTGTCTTCTTTAACAAAAGTAGTAGGCTTCAAGGAGAATTTAAAAACATTTTTCTTGCTGCAGATATAACAAGCTGAAACTTCACTTTTGTGTTTAAGCTGAAGGGGATTCAGGATCTAGGGGTGTGTCACATGGGCTGCAGCTCTTCAGCCTTCGCAAAAGCTGGCACCAAAGCCAACTTCTGATTCAAACCCAAACTGGGCTTTCTGAGTTTTTGTTGTTTGCAGTGGGAGGTTTGATTCCTGCCCCACCCCATGAATTTATCTAAATTCCTCTGCAACTGATGTAAAAGTGCTGTCAGGGAAAGAAGACCAAGAGACATCCTTCAAATTAATTTATTCGAATCGAGATGTTGCAGATGAGAAAAACAGTTTATGGTACTTCTGTGGCATTACTCCGTCCTGAATCTAGACGGATTTTCAAAGGAACGCTTGGGAATAGGTAGCTAATGTCATTGGGTTTCTCTGAAGCTTCCAGCTTCAGAGAGGAAACACATGTCTGACTCCTCGGAATTTTTGGGACATCTTTAATTGCTCAGTGCTAGTAATAACAGCGATTTCTTGCTATTAACAGGCAGAAAAACCAAAATGTTATCATAAGAGGCAACGGGACCTAATGATTAGGACAATGGACTACTCTGATCCTATATATATATATATGTATATATATTTAGTGGCCGCCTTTGTGTTGCTAAAATAATACTTTAATTTGTGTCTTAGTCGTCCGTAAAAAAGGGTATTTTCCTAAATTTGAATTTACTTTGATACTATTAAGAATTTCGGTTATTGTTTAAAAGGAAAACTACAAAAATTAATATGATCAAATATAAGGAATTAAATAACCAGATGAAGTATAACTAGTTAAAGTATAAACATAAATCAGGTGACAAATGTATTTTTTCCCCAAACAGAATTCCTATAATAATTCTCAAGCACCGTCACCTGGTATGGGAAGGTAAGTTGTAAAAGCTGTTACCTGTATTTCTCAAATTCTAGCTAGTTTTCTACATAAACAGTGTGCCTGGGGTGCTGAGAGAGTGGCTTTTCACTCTTTAGTTGGGTTGATTCTTCTAAGGGTGTGGATCTTGATGCGGTTGCTTGCGTAATTATTCTGATAAAAGGTTTGGAAGGCTGCTGCTTGTGACAGTGCTCTGCAGAGAGTTTGTCAGGCAGCTCCTTGTTGCAAAACAGAAAACAAAACAAAAAAAAAAGCTGTCAGTCTGTCACTAACACACAAGTTGCTTACCTCAGTGGGTCATCTTGTTTTGTTTAATGCTTTTTCCCTCAAAACAGCAGCTTTATTAACACTGCAAGCCCAGACGGCTACAAGTGCTTTCAGGGTTGTCTGTCCCATAGTATGGCACTTTGCTTCTAGTCTTTAAAACCTGACAAGAGACCTTTGATAGATTACTCTGAGTTTTAGGAGAGCATTTCAGACTTGGATCGTGTTATCTGAAAGTGTAATACAGCAGTATAGTTGCCATGTGGCTGTAATGTTTTCATTATTATTCTTTAAGGTTCAGTTTAAGCAATGAATTTAAGCGTTTATTGAATTAAAAGGCGATGAGGTTTGCTGATTAGGTTTTGGCTGTGAAGCTAAAATGTGAGAGTTGGAGGATCCTCCGCAGTTGTTACCAGCTCGTGCGTTTCATTTGTTGTAGGGCAAATCCTGACTTCTTAATGTGTGAAGCGGGCACGCTTCAGCATCTCGCACCCTCTGAGATGTGGGAGGAGAGGTCTTGGGGAGTTTTAATTTTACAGCGTGATATGACTGAAGTAGAAATATTTGCATTTTATAATTTAATATTTCTCTTTGGTTAAGCAGCAAGCCTGTCGGTATGCCGTCTCCAGTCTCTCCAAAGCTGTCTCCAGGGAATTCAGGAAATTACTCTTCTGGGGCAGCCAACCCTTCAGGGAGCGGGTCTTCGGTGACGATCCCCCAGAGGATCCATCAGATGGCAGCCAGCTACGTCCAAGTTACGTCCAACTTCCTCTACGCCACTGAAATTTGGGACCAAGCCGAACAGCTGTCTAAAGAACAGAAAGGTAAGGGCTGGCACGGGTGGATTGTAACGCCAGATGTACCCGAGTGCGCTGAAATGCTCGTCGGCTTTGAATTTTGGAGTTGCAGTTAATGGTGCACAGGATGCTTAACCAGGTCCTCTGCAAAAGCGAGAGGGAAAGCCAGACCTTTGAGTGCAGTGGTGTCCCAGACTGGTGGTCCTGGTTGTCAAGGTGGTGTTGGGGGTGTCATGTTTCCGACCAGCTGTGTGTTTCTAAAAAAAAAAAAA
>VZTL01042952.1:61425-74827 GCA_013400535.1 Scopus umbretta
TCTTCCTTGCATTCCCTATGAAATGTTAGGTGTAGGAGGAGGAACTTGGTACATTTCCATTTCTGAAATTCCTAAGTGAAATCCACATTTGAGGGGGAAGGCCAAGGAAGTTTTACAATAGTTGAACCGTACTCTAATTATTCTTATCAACCAGTCTTCTGCAAGAGAGTACAGAAGGTGATTAGCAAGGACCTTTTCCCTTTATTTTTATTCTTCTGTCATTCAGCCATCTCTCTTTTCTTCTATCTATCTTAATCTGAAAGATTCATGCTGAAAAGGTGAGGCGTTTGGGCGTGGTATTTCCCGTATAAAAACACGTGCATAGTTTAACTTGTGTTTCTGTTGTTTTAGAGTTCTTTGCTGAACTGGATAAAGTTATGGGCCCTCTGATTTTTAATTCGAGCATCATGACAGACCTAGTGCGTTACACCCGTCAGGGATTACATTGGTTGCGCCTGGATGCCAAGTGATATTTTGAACTGAAGGAATGGAAAATGGAACACGTTTTTCTCGCTGCCTCTGATTTATCTCCACAACACTGTGTCGTGTCAATAAGGAAGACTGCCATAACACATTGCTTAGTTGACACTAAGAGCAAGGAATGCTTTCACATGTCTCCCATCCTCATTTGTGTTTTGTGTTTTAACCCCAAATAATCTGGTTAATGGACTTCTTCAGTATTCCCGTTTTAAGTTATTTAAATATTTTAAAATTTGCTACATATAAAGGTGTAGTTTTGCTGATCTAGCATGGATAGATCATTGGAATTCCAGTCATAATACATAAATAGTCAGTTTAAATCCTATTTATTTTAATTTTTTTTAAATTTTAATTTTGAAAAGCCCGGTTTGGGGCAGTTTTTAGCTATTTCTTCCCCAAATTTACCCTTTCGAGTACTTAGCAGAAATTAAACATAGACACTTTATTTAAATATACTTTGTGAGCTTTGTTACTCTGTAATGTCTTGTGGTGGTAGAGCCTGTAAAAGGAACTAGGGTTGATAGGTTCTAACGTGTAGGGACACCATACTTTTCATGCCTAATGCCTATGGGTCAACTAATAAATGACAACTACAGATTTATTATTGCAGAATTTGTACTAAATAGAAAAGTTCCAGATATTCTTCTACGTATTAAGATACTTCATTTAAATGAATTATAAAGAAATTTATATGGAAAAGTATTTAGCTGGATCTGACTTGGATTGTTTTCCAGGCAGTTTCAAAACATCGATTAACACTATAACAATCACAAAACATTACAGTGATTTGCATTTAATGTAATACCGAAGTAATGGTGTAGGAATGAACTTCAGTCTGATGGGTGCGATGCATACAGGAAAGGCTTCTGAAATGGACAATCTTGTGCTTTTTTGTATCTCTTCATTTAAAATACATTTTGTTTTGTTGCTTGTCATTTTGTGACACTTACGAAATCAGTGAACTTTGTGGTTAAAAAACCAACAAGAGTTAAATGCCTACCAGAACTGTCATTTGCATCTTTTCCATTGACTGAGAAACCAGGGATCTTAAGTAGAAATCGAGGTCCAGTTTTTCCTTTTAGGGTCCGAGAGGTAGTGGACACTACAGGATGACAGTGCAGCAGCCATCGTGGGGTGGGAGCACACCTGCTAGTACAGGGAGACGATCTGACTGTTTTGATGCAGAATGGATTTAAAACTTGTATTTACCCCGTGTTAATGAAGGTCCCGGTATATGGTCGACGGAGCGTAATACTCGCTCGCAAGGGAGCGACTTGGTGCAACAGAACTGGTTCGTGGAGTTGCCATTGACTGCTCTCTTTAAAAAGTGTAAACCAAAGTACCTTTCCACGTAAGGTGCTTGTCTGAGTAAAAGGTTTCAAATGCTACTGCTTTCAGTATTGCTTAGTGCCCCTAACATGTCTGGTGTGCCTTATGCCTTACTTTTAGATGAAGATTTTATGAACTGTTTACAAGATGTTTTACAGCAGGACCAGGTATACTGTATGCAGTGGTCTTCTGCAGTACTTTGGTAAAATTCCATTTCCTTTTTAAAAGTACTAGTGTCTGTCACACAAACTGACTTCTCGTTGCAGTGGTCTCCTTTTGAAGAGTCAAACTCTGAATCCTTTGGAGTGAGATTGTGGAATGCTGCTTTGTTTTCTCTCCCATTTAACCCTTTCTTCTGTACCAGATATGAACGTGCATGTTCAGGAAAATGATTGCACTAAATTTTTTGTGTAGTTGTAGTTAAGTGCCAAAATCACGGCAACCTCGAGAGAAGGAATAGAATTCTACGCTACTTAGTACTGCAGTATGTCCTATGGGCTTTAAGAGTTTAGAAGTTTTGCAAATTAGTAACCTACTAAAAGGTAGCTGCATATTCGTAGAGCTTCCTTTGCGTTCCAGTGTGTTTTGTACTTCCAGAAAAGCTTTGCTACGTACGAGTTAATACACGGTTGACAGGCCTGTGACTCTTTCCGTGATAGCCGAACTGACTCTTCAGGTCTGCCGGAGCATCCTTTTTATTGAATCACTGTGCAAGGTCACGTTTCTGTTAGCGTTTGCTGTTCGAGACAGAACTCTGTACCCTCAAACTCCGCATCTTGGTTAATGGGACACTGTCAACTATTTTTCCTTTAATACTCTAAAGTGCCTAGCACACTTTTGACGCTATATAAAACACACCTTCGTGGAAGTCGCATTCACAGTTCATTTTTTGTGTGTAGTGCTGCACTAGCCAGCTTGGCTGTTTTTTTGGCTTGCTCCTTTGTGCACAGTTACCATTACTGTGAGCAGGAATGGTCTCATCTCTGGGAATTTTTTTTCCTTAACTAGAGTCCCACAAATACCTTTTGGTGTCACGTGGAATTGGCCTCTTAAAAATATATCCCTTATCCCTAGATTGCTGGATCTCAAAAAATTGTCTTCAGATGAGCGGAACACTTTCTTACATCGTGTCAAAATGTGGACCTGAACTGGTTGAAAGTGTCCCACCTAAACGGTATACGCCGTAGTAAAACATCCCCTAGAGTGCTGTCCCAGGTCTCCCGTCCGTACGGGAGATACGCAGCGGTCTTGTCGATTGAAAAGAAATGCCTTACGCGTCCGTGGCTCTTTCAAACAGATACATTTAAACTTTGCAATTCCAAATGCATATCTTAATTTGGGACTTAGTGTTGTTTCCGAGAGAAAAGTTACGTACTTTGTCAGATTTCGTAGCTTAAAAAAAAAAAAAAAAAAAAAAGCCAGTACGTAATAGGCTTCCATCCCTCGGTCAAAGTGCAGGCGAACGGCCTGAGCCTGTCCTTCCGTACCTCTACACCACGGCAGTGGAAACGCGTGTCGCTTAGTACTACTGCAGGTCGCACTAGTGACTAACGCTGAGGGGGATCCCTAACTCCTGGCTTCCTAGAGGATTCCCTAGACAATTGCATATTAAATACATATCAACGCCGTCATTTTAATTCCCTCGCTGAACGCGGTCCCAGTTGGTGAATCTTAAAAATGGCTTAATCAGACTAGGCTTGCTCAGATATCAATGCTGTTTGAATTTGCTGGCAAACTTGCAGGTTCCTAGGTGATAAGGTGCAGCCGTCTCTAACGCTAAACAAATCTTCAGGACACCAGAGTAAAACAGCCCGAGACTTTTATTTTGGTTTGAAACTATTAGCCATAAAGCAGAGCGTATGGATGGCTGCTCTTGGCTTTTGATGGCAGTATGCAATTTGTATTGTATGTGTCTTTTAATATATATGTATATATATATGAACTCAGTCTGTCCAAAGTATATGTTATACTTGTTTTTAGATTATGGTGCAACTGACTATATTGATATATTATTTATTGAGTGCTGAATCACCATCTGGCTGGTGATAAATCTTGCATATTATACAGGAGTGCAATGTATATTCCTTTAGATTGCTGAGGCTTGATTGCTGTGGTAACAAAAAAATGCCCTGAAATGTATTTATGAATGGCCCCAACATACAGAGAGTCAGTACTTTATGGAACTAATGTAGCGCTTGCCTGGGGCAAGTAAAATAAAGCCGTAGGCAGGTAATGACGTAGCTTGCCAAAGCGGCAGGCTACCGGAGGGAGAGACTACCTTTGCTGTATTTAATGTTTCATTTACCTAACAGATATTTGCTGTCACTGCAGTGTTCGTATTAAGGCAGATACAAAAAGGCCTGAGCAAGTCAAGTTTGAATTGCCCATTGGGGAGTAAACAGCTTCCAAATTCTTAGATTCCTGACAACTACTTTGGTCGGGGTTTAACTTACTCCATCCGACGAACCAGCGTTACGGAAAACCCTGTGTTTCCAAGGAACAAAGTTAATGCTAGACATCTTTCAGTCTAAAGAGTAGCCAAAGCTTTTGCTAGCCAACTCAGACAAATCCAGACCTATTCCCGGAGACAAATTTCCTACATAGGAAGGTTACGCCAAGTCGAACGATGGGGGAATCGTGATGTCCGTCCAGCTCCGTTACTTGTCGAGGAATCGGTCCCTTGCCGCTTGAAAAGGGCGGTGTTGGGTGGGGGGGGTCAGCTGTGGTCAGTAAACCCTTCCCTCGGCGCGAGCGCGGCAGAGCAGCGGCCGCCCCGTGCCAGGTCAGCCTGCCGGAGAGCGGTCGCGCTCCGCCAGCGCTCAGCCGGGTTTTGCCCGAACGCGCCGTACGGAGCAGTTCGCAGTGCTGCGGCACGGCGTGGCGTTTGGGTAGGCTGTCTTTATGCAAACGCTTCCCCTGTCCTAATTCAATCCGGAAACTCAACGGAAGCGTGTCCGTTCCTGTTGTAACTCTCCACACGTGTGAACGGAGCTGATGGAGGCAAGCTGGAATGCGGTGTTCCCCGTCTTCGGTTTCTGCACGCAGCCCTAGCAGTCGGTGTAGCTGGGTGCACGGTGCTCTGCAGCATTTGGTTTGGGCTGCATTGGCATTACACATCCGAAAGCTCGACTCTAAGGACCAGGCATGACTTTTGCAAGCACAGTTCCTGACGTTTGTATCTGGTCCCCCTTTTAAATTCTTTTAAGAAATTTTGTATATGGAGGATAAAGTGCTTATATATTTATTAAAAAAAAAAAAATCCTTTATCTTATTTGAAATTATTATTTGGTGAAGAAGGGGTTTTTCTTTTGGGGGAGGGCTTGCGGGTGGGGGAAGGTAACTTTTAACCTGTCACTTATAAATGAAGCCCTTGTTAATCATACGGAAAGGTACTGTTAGTAATTAATGGGATGTCTCTGTTTTATGCTTTGTACATGACAAGTCCGTGTGTTACACTTTGTTTCTATCAAAATATTTAGGCATCTGTCTTCAACCAAAACCTAAAAAAAAAAAAAACAAACTGTGATTTTTATTTGTTGCAATACATTTGAAATTTCAAAGGGTACTTTGGGGCTCAAAATTAGGATTTCTAAGTCAGTATGGGCATTTCACGTAATAAAGCTGTTAATGGTGAGCAAAGTATTATATACTAACTAGATTTTTTCCACATCTGTATAGTATATTCTATGTATTTTGTGGTATTGAGATTATAGAAAGTTTAGTGTCTGAAACATGCGTTTAATGTGTATTTTTAAACAAATTTATGGCAATTAAAATATTTGGAGAAAAGGGTATCACATTTCAATTTGTAAAGATCTTTTTAACTACTGTGTCATTAAAATGCTTTGTACAATGCAAAACTGTAACTGGAGAAACTAAGTTTAATAAATATCAAATAGATTTTCTGTATTAAACTTCAAAACCCACTGTGCTCGTATCTGTTGCATGGGCTTTCCCCTCCCTGGTATTGCATTTTTAAGCAGAGTTTGCTTTTTTCCTCCTCGTGCTTTACGTGTAACAAAAGGAAGAGAGCATTCAGCGTTCGTGCCCTAGACTTCGTTGGTATTTGTCTTCGATTGGAAGTGGCTTTGCTTCTCTCAGCCCTCCGAGCTAACGTGCATCTGGTCAAAATCGGATTTTGACCGATTCGTTACTTTAAAAGAGCAGATACGTCAGTGGCAAGTGTCAGTCTAGGACATTTCTTTAAGTAAACTTAATTAGAAGTAATTACAAGTAAATACTTTTCCTTCCAGTTATCACTGGATATATTTGGGATATCGAAAGTGCTATCAGTAGTATCAGTTTGTTTGCTCCTTCTTTCTAACAGGCCTTTATCTGGAGTACCGATAAGAGTTCAGCTGTTGAGTCTGAAAAACGAGATGGAAGCGTGATCTAATTTATCCTTCTGCCTGGCAAGCGCATAAAGGTCTAAAGTTCAGTTTGAAACAAGCGCTCCTCCTGGAAACGCCTGACGTGCACTCGCCATACGCTTTGCTCACCGGATACAAGGAGAACCAAGGTGGTTTGCTGAATCTAGATTTTTAATTCACGCCGTAAAATAAAACCCAAAATGAAGCATTACAAAAAACCAAAACGAGCAGGAGATGAAGGGTCCTTTTATTGAGCTTGGCCAGAGGGTCGTCCTGAAGCGTGTGCTGCAGCGCTACAGCCTTGGTTAGGAAACGCGCTCAAGCTCTTTCGAGTCCTTTTATCGGTTCCGACGACAGAAATGTTAAATAGACTTATGGCTCGCTTCACTGTCCTAGTTTTTGAACGGTCAATAAATATTTCACAAGTAGAGTGGAACATTGTTAGCAGTAACAGCGATGGGCGTTGGTGGTGACGGGTCACTCCGAGGCTGTTCTAAGGAAGCAGCGGTTCTTCCTGGAAAACAAAACCTCGTCAGGCGCCGCCAGCTCGCGCTGCCAGCTGCCTCGGCCGTGCGCCCTGGGCAGCGCTCCTCTCGCCCGGCTGTTACAACAGCGCTGGCCTTCAGCTCGTGCAGCCCCGCGCGTTGTATTCGCCTCTTTAACGGGGTGCAGTTCGCCTCCGTTTGTTTGACGTGCTCTCGCTTTGCCTAACGCCGCCGCAGTGCACGTCACCCGGGGCCGCGCGGGCAGGCTGCGGTGTAGGAGCTGCACGCGCTAGGAATCCCTTCCC
The DNA here is from genome assembly GCA_013400535.1 of Scopus umbretta. NCBI lineage: Eukaryota > Metazoa > Chordata > Aves > Pelecaniformes > Scopidae > Scopus > Scopus umbretta. The sequence goes on from VZTL01042952.1 coordinate 68,395, forward strand.
GCCTGTCTTCCTGCAGCTGCTGTTGCAGTTCACCCACGTGAATCGGTAGCACCAAATGATGCATTTCAAACGCGTGCAAAATAGCAGCCCGACGGCCGGGTCCTGTTATATTTACGTATAGTAGAAAAGGGGTGTATTCTACCCTGTCTCTGCTTTCTGGTGTGGGTACAGTAAATGCCACACAAAATGGGCTTTCAGTCAGGAGTGGTTTCAACTATCCAATTTAAAAAACCAACCAATTTAACTGTATGTAGTTGGACAGTTTGCTCATGTCCAGCGGTTGTGAGAGCTAAATGGCTTTTGATAGTTTAGTAATCACCTTAAAGTGATTAATTTAGGGTAGGATATGGCTTTTAAATAATATATGCTTTAAAGTGAACAGTATTGGCTTTCAGAAGGATTAATTTTAAGGTGTCTAAGTGATTACCTAAGGGCTGTCGAGAATCCCATGTTCTTTTTTGAACAGACAGGTTATTTGGGGTTGCAATGGGAGGACTAAGGCTTGTCATCAAGGGCACTCGGACTCTGCTCTGTTTGCATTGCTTACAAAAGACTCTAAATCTATTGCCCCATTCCTGCTGTCTCTCTTATGCAAAGAATTAACTCCGTGACTCGTTTGGGTGAGGATAAATGAGAACTTCCTCTACATAATACAATACTGAGTCTCGCCGAGCGCGGATCAGGATTAGTTACCTGCACAGCATTGTAATGCATTCGCTGTTATCCCTGCACGAGGCTCCGACGGGTCTCAGCGAGACTCCTCTCCAGAAGGGCGTCATCCGCCTCTGTCTCGTGAGCCGAGGCTGGCGCAAGGAAGCGCAGCGTGTCTGGAACAGAGGCGTAGCGCGACTGTCAGGGGGAGGCAGCAACTGTAGGCGCTCGGTCACGCGCGGGCCGAGGTTGCAATGGGAGGACTGAGGCTTGTCCTCCAGGGCGCTCGGGACCCTGCTTGCATTGCTTACAAAAGAGGTCTAAATCTATTGCCCCATTCCTGCTGTCTTTTTTTATGCGCAGAATTAACTCTGTGAGCTAATACTCGGCGAGGAGCTCAGAATCTTTCTCGTTTTCAGATCACAGCATGCTCTGTTAAAGTATAATTGCTCGTATCCTAACCCCAGAAAAGCAGAAAAATTAACTATGTTTTTTAATTGCCTTGGGAGGGAAGGCAGAATTACTTGCAAAGTTACGTCTCGGAGTAACCCAGGATTCACAAGGCAGTAGAGTGAGTGCGCTCTACTTTTTTATGATGTTGAGTGGCTGAGCTCTACGTTTTTATGATGCTGAGCCCTCTGACAGAGCTCTACTGTCACCTCCATCTCCTGCCAGTTACTCTGACTCATGCAAATCGTAACAGTTTTTATTAACTACCTGACCGTTCGAATTAGCACTTTAAATAGTTATCTCTATTTACCTGGCTGAGCAGCAGTGAGCAGAGCAAAAAGACTGCCGTCATTTTCCAGCAGTGCATCTTCACGGTGTGAGCTGTCACGTCGACCGCAGGACCAGCCGTGGGGGAGGAGGGAGGAAGAGCCCCAAATAGGACTTCCCAAGCTTCAGCTAGATTTTTATAGACTTCATTCTCTTATCGTTGCATCAGCTGTCAGTCATTACAGGAACAAAGTTCGTTTTGGAGCAAGAGGGAATTACGAAGTTAGCATCTGCTGAAGCGATCTGGTTCAAGGCCTGTCTGTCTAGCTAATGATTTACTCTCCTTCCACCTGTACTTTGTCTGGTCAGCTCACCAGTCCTGCCAACTGTTCCTTTTTTTAAAACCTACCTAACATGTTACCAGAACTCCACCGTGCCTTTGCAAGCAAAAGTGTGGTTGGCCCAAATGATTATGGGAAAGATCAAAAGCCGTAACCTTATTTAACTTCTGTGACATTTCGCCGTGTGTGCAGCTTTGAGTTTGTCAGCTGAGGGCCAGTATCGCCTTACCGAGCTTATTTGGAGCAGAGGAGCACGCTTTTGATTCCGCTTCTCGTTCTTGGTACGTGAAAGAACCACGAGGCAGTTACTTACCCTTCCTTTCCACGCACGCAGTACTCAAAAAGCAGATGTGACTTTTCAGATGGGTTTTGGAGTGTAAAACGCGTGCTATGCATGATAAATACGAGACCCCTTCTTCCAAGGATCCTAACGTGTAGGTAAAGATGATAATCCCTAGATAGCTGATCCCAAAAGGAGAAGAGACTGCTGCAAGGGTGCTCTGGAGCCGAGCTGTTCCGTGTGGCCAGACTACGGTTTCTTTAGATGAGCCGTCCCTGCTGCAGTCTGCCTCTGCACCTTACAGCGTAACTCACGTTTAGTCTCCTAAAAGGCGCCAACAACGCCCACCGGTGTGGATGGGCAGTTTGTAATTGAGAGGAATCTCAGTTTTTTCCATTGTGAGATGAGACTGCAGCAGCCCCCGAGAAAAGGCTGTTTAAGAAGAGCCCTCTGTTACCTCTCGTCTTCCCTCCAGTCCTCTCAGCTTACAAGCACTGGGACACGTGGGAGAAGCGTATGGCTAAGCTTACGGGTCTGTAAGTGGACCTCGCTGGTGCTCGCTCCTCCTCCTCCCCATCTGTGAGATCTTGTGCATCTGGCTCCCGCATCTGTCCCACGTATGCCGTATCTGCTGGGAGGAGATCTTTGAGATTGCAGAGTAACGTAAAGACAATACCGGCTTCTTCGTGTCAAGTACGTGTAGGTTTTGGAGCGCGCTGTGTTTTAAGTTACTTCAAGTAGGAAGATACCGTGTAAAATAGTGAACTGTGTTTTAGCTAAACTGTAAATACAAACCTGGATGCAACAGGCTGCCATTTTCTGCGATTGCTTAACATGGAGGCGTTAAGTGCCAGCGGGGAAGGCAAGTTACTTAGATTAAGATAACGCCGTGTTGTCAGGTTGCTGTCTACAGGTGATTACCCCTTCACCCAAACTTCACTGGGATTAAAGAAAAATCCTTTCCAGCATATTGTCTGCGACTGCTGTTGGAGAATGTGTTCCTTTCCTAGGGTTCTTCTCACGCTCTCTCCTCTGCCCTGTGTCTTGCTTCCCTGGGAGGAGGAATCAAAACCCTTCATTATTTCACCTTCCTGGGTCTCGGGAAGGGAAGGGAATGGGACATAACTCACAGCAGGTCAAACAGCTGAACATAAAGTTTTTTTTACGTTCGGCTGTGAATTTCTCAGTTGTTTTTCCCACTAAGTCCTTGCTGTACCTGCATCTGAGCTTGAATTTCTGCTATTTCCACTAGGCACTAGTATAGAACAGAGAGAAGAAAACAAGAGGCAGCAGCAGTAGCCTTGACCTCATCTGTGGCGCGCAGGAGTTGAAGTGACAGCTCTTTCAGCTCTGACAGCAGTGCCTCTCTGTAAGTCACCGTTTCTCAGCTTTTTTTGGCTAGTTAAGACTAGTACTTTGTGACGATACGTCAAAATTGCTGTGTGTCCTTCCGGGTTACTAACAGCGTCAGCACATCCCTTGCAGGCAGCAATCCGTCTACTCTGTGCGAGAGACTGAGGGCAAAAAAACTTGAGCTAAGTGTTTCCATGTCTGCACACCAGTAAAATGCCACAGCAAAGATGCAGCTTAAAACAACAAAAGAAAAAAGCCACAAAGCGTCGCTTCTTCTAACATTTAGCGAAGGGAGAACAGAAGTGAATTAGATGACTGAGAAATTTTCAAACACCTTGTTCAGATTCTGAAATACCCACCGGCCAAACTCCTGAAGGCCAGAGGTTCTGCGAGTGGCTCCCCCCCCCGCCGACGGCTCGGCAGGGTTGCAACAGGTCGGCAGCGGAGCAAAGGGTGAGGAGGCGCAGCCTGCCTGCCAGCTCGCTGCCGCGGGGCCGAGGTGAAGGTGCCAGGCTGTCTGCAGAGCCTATCGGCCGCTTCCAACGCGGTTCAGCTGTCTGCGAACAGGGGCAGAGACCTCGCGAGAGAGACCGAGGCGAGCTGCTCACCTTCAGCAGCGTTGCCGAGACAAAACGTATGGAAAAAACCAAGAACTGACGGAAGCTACCGACATAAAGGTCACAGGTGCTACGATTTAGGCTACCCGTCGGCTGCTGCGGGTGCGCCGGGGGGTAAATAAGCAGGACGCAAGCACACGCTTAGAATAAAGTCTGCCTCTCGGTGTCTTTGCCAGCTCTCACAGGCGTAGTAGCCAGTTCGTTCCTGCCTAGAAAATACCAACGAACTGAAACGCAGAGTTAAATATAGGCACCATGTATTTTTGGCACAACTTGCAGCACTGGGTGACTTGTATCCCTCCCAGCCCCGAGCCGCGCCGGGAGCGAACACGAGAGCAGTCGGAACAGCCCCAAGACTGTGCTTCGTCTTGCGTGCTTCTGAAACACATGTGAAGAGCTGCAAAAGAATCAAAGCTTTCAGCTATAAAAATTGCATACCCCCCAATTTCCTGAAGTGAGAGACTGAGCAGCTTTGCATCCAGGCAGCCCAGCCCCGAGCACGCCAAGCGAGCAGCACAGGGAAACGCCGTGCCCGCCCGCAGGGGTAAGACAGATAAACTGGGCACCAGCTACAGGAATAGCACGACAGGGAGATAAACCGTGTTGCTTTGCGTGGGGCATGAGCTTGAGACAGTCAGCTGAAGACTGAAAGGAAGAAAAAAAAAAAACCAAAAACCCAAAAGGTAAAGGAGCCAGCCAGACGTTCTGGAGCTCGAATGTCGAAGCTTGTTTATACAGCGAGAGCCTCGGGGTGAATTTCCTCGTCACATACTGAAGTAACTTTACTACCAGCATTTGTTTTGAAATCATCTTCAGGCATTAAAGTCTTGTTTCTCCTGGTAGGTTCCAAGAAGCTTCTAATCCAGCCTATTAATGCTAATCAGGTACGAGAATTGCAGTTACTCATCCAATTAACATGAATAGCTAGGTAATTAGAATCACAGAGCAGCCCAGGTTGGAGGGGACCTCGAAGGGAACGATCACCCGGTCCAGCCTCCGGTGGGAGGGGAGCCCGGATGAGGCGATCCAGCACCCTGCCCAGTCACACCTTGCAAACCGGCGGCGATGGGGGCTCCACCAGGCCCCTGGGGAGGCTGCTCCAGCGAGCCGTGCCTCTCACCGTAAAAAATTCCTTTCTTACATCGAGAGGAAACCTCTCCCGGTGCCACTTGTACCCGCTGCCCCTCGTCTTGTGCATGGGGCTGCTTGTGAAGGGAGAGCCTCGGCACAGAGGTCAAGGTCCACCTGGCCATCGGCCAGCTCCTGCAGTTTTGGTCGATACCAAATCAGGCGGCCTATTTGTTTTTCGCAGCTGGCAAGGTTAAAGAAAAAAAGCAGCAGCTAGCGATGGAAAGGGAAAGGGAGCGGTGAGCTTCAACCCATCTGCGGCTGCAGGCAGCCCTCGCTACGCTAGTTAGCCCGAGAAACCTTTCAAAGCAATCGGTGTCAAAAAAAAAAAGCTGGAAACGTCGGAGCATACAGAACTTTAGCCTGGCTATCTCCCTGTACAGCGCGACCCAGCCAGATTCGACGCTATGCACCTTAAACATCGCGAGACACAGGTTTCACACAAAGTCACGGGGCAAAGTCAAAGTTTATTAGGCGGGACTTATCTCCTCAACACCCTTCTAGCCACGTGAAGCAGCTTAGCTTAGTAATGCAGTGAGGTAACGGTCTCCTCATTAACTCGATTACTGGTCGTTCTCGTAGTCAGCGGGGTTCTTCCTCTTCAGTCGCTCAAACTCTTGTGTCCCCCAGGAGTAAAGGAGATAGGCTCCCAGAAAGGCTGGAATGGAAAGGGGACACTCCCAAGTCGCGCTGCAAGAAGCGGAGCGCCCTGAACCAGCGGGCTTCCCTGACCGGAGACCGCGTTATACAAACCCACCGTTACACCGCCACCTGCTGCGGCCATCCCTAAAATCATAGAATTATTACGGTTGGAAAAGACCGCTGAGATCATCTAGTCCAAGTGTCAGCCCAACACCTCCATGCCCACTACACCATGTCCTGGAGTGCCACATCCACACGGTTTTTGAACCCCTCCAGGGATGGGGACCCCACCACCTCCCTGGGCAGCCTGTGCCAGTGCCTCACCGCTCAGGAAAGACATTTTTCCTAATATCCCATCTAAACCCCCCCTAAATGACGGNCCTCCCCGGCCCGGCCGGCGGGGGGGGGGGGGGGGGGGGGGGGGGGGAAGTCGGCCCCTCAGGCGGCGCCTGAGGCGTCTCCCACCGTACTCACGGGGCGCCACCTTGAAGACCTGCGAGCTGAAACGCCTCCAGACGTTGGGCAGCCCGTGCGAGAAGACGTTGGGGAAGGCGCGCTGCTCGAAGGGCGAAAGGCTGTAGGTGATAACATGGCGAACCCGCGCCAGGTTACCGAAATGAAGGCCCATGGCGTCGCGGTGTCACCTTCTTCCTCAACCCTGCGGCCGCCGTCCGCGCCGGAAGCGGAAGCGGCATCGGAGATGC
>VZTL01042955.1:3489-19830 GCA_013400535.1 Scopus umbretta
TCAGTGACTTGAAGAGGCTGCAGTATTGGCTTCAGGATATTTTTTGAGAGCCTGGAGCTCCCAGTAGCTTTCTATGGAAGATAGTACACAAGTCTGTATATTGCATTGATAACTCTGATTACTTATACTTCTAGAAGGAAACCTGATCTGTACATCTCGTATCGAGCATACAATTTCAGATGTTTGTATGGAAGCTTGGAACATTTGATGTTTTAAATAGGCTGCTAGGTATGAGAGAGGGGAAGATTTTTTTTTATACTTCTAGGAGGAATTCCAGTCTGTACATCTCTAGCAAGCGTGCAGTTCCAGATGTTTGTATGGAAACTATAAGAACACCTGATGTTTAAACATGCTGCTAGGTATTATAGAGGGGAAGATTTGACTGTCATATCTTTATTAAAAGCTGCCTGGATTTTGGCTTGGTAAGCTCTCCATCTTACTAGAAAATACCAAGTTTAAATCCCTTGCATTCAGCAAAAATAACTTGTAAACTGGTAGTAGATTGGATATGGATATAATTTTAAGTGGAGTTACATGACTGAGAGCTGGGATGTACTGAAATTGCTAATTCGTCATTTGCTGGGTGAGAGCAGGGAAAAAGGCCAGCACTGTCTTTCCAGCAGCTTATGTGTTAGGACTTAGTAAGGCAAGTCTAGAATTCTTGGTTTGGTCTGGAGTAGGTAGAACTTCTAGACTTCTGGTTTGTCTGTCCAGGCTGACAAAGGAATGGATCAATAGTGTAGCCTACTGAAAATTAAAATAACTTGCTGCTGTGCCAAGAGTTGGGTTTTCAAGTGCATATTGAATTTATGGGAAGAGATCTCTCTTTTTTTTTTTTTTTTCTTTTTGGACAAGCCTTGCTGCTTCCGTTTTTCTGTAGGCAGAGCAAATAGCAAGCTAGTCTTGTCCTCTTTGATCACATAATGTAGGCTCTGTGGACTCAATCTTAGTAACTATATGCTTCCAAGTAAAATCTATTGTTCTTTGGTCAGTTCATTACTAAGTATTAAGGTATTAGCAAGATCTTGTCTTCATAACGTATCATGATACTGAGGCTACCTGATGTGTTACAAATACTTTTAAATCTTTGGAACAGTTATTTCATATGACATTCCCCCCCAAAAAAATTCTTGCAGCTCTGATTGGCCTGAAAAAAGTTAATTGAGGTTTTAGTTGGCCATCCCTATTTTTCCCTGCTACAAAGCAATGCTTCCTCTGGTATCTGAATTTCACAGTAGCTGGCATGTTGATTTCTCCAGCTTCTAAATGTCACTTTAACAAATACTGAGTGGATAGCTTGTTTGGGTGAAAAAACAAAAAAACAAACAAACAAAAACCCAAAAAACCAAAGGTACTCAGGAAGCAGTCGCAGACTCTTGGGTTTACTATGAAGGATCTAATACTTCTGGATGGTATCATTAAATATATAAGGCAGTACTGTGAGATAGGTACTATCGCTAGCTAACATACTGAAGTCAGGCATGAAAGAATCATTAAAAATCTGCAGCATTGCTATCAAGATTTTGTTTTTTCTATGTCTACAGAGCACTAGCGTTTTGTCTGGAGTTCGGTTCTGATCTTATTTCAAGAGTGCTTGTGTTTTTAAGGCTTCCATAACTGAGAAAAATCAAAAAGCACAGGAGAAAATAGCTGTCCTCAATCTGGTTTTGTTTAAAGGTAGATTGTTCCTACTTAATGCTGAATATTTGCACGCTGTTGAAAAGCAGTAACTGTTGAGCCTGGTTCTAAGGGCTGTAGTGGGGAAAATAGCTGGACTGCCTGAAATTCCAAGGTTTGCAGCTTTCATTGTTTCTGAATTAACAGCTTACTATCAGGAGATGCTTGATTTTAAAAAAAAAAAAAAAAAAAAGTAAATGGAATAGAAACATGCTGATAAGTCTTCCTTGCAATCCAGTAACTGATTATTGATCCTAAGTGCACTGGAGGGCAGCATCTGAAGATGGCTAGTTAGGGAAAACATCTCAGTGATGGGAGATTTTTGTATGGACAATGACTCATTAGAAATGTTTTTATTTTAGTATTTGGGGCAAAGGACATTCTGGTTTAGATATGGGCTGGAGATAATATCTATCACACATTTTCTTACAGCATTTAAAACTTCATGCTTGTTCATTAAGAAAATTTCTGTGCTGTTCCTAGGTTCCACGGACTTTGGAAATGTTACATTTGTAGTCCCTGGGCTTCATCCTTATTTTTATATTGGCTCTGATGCATTGAATCATACTGAGCAGTACACAGAAGCTGCAGGTGAGTGGAATTGAAAAACGTTAGATACTTAGATTTGGAACCCTTACACATTGTAAGGACAGGTTGCTGACTCTTCACTACTGCAAATCTAGACTACTGCCATCTAGACAGAAGAAATTAGAAGGATTATCTCTAGCAGCATATTCAGGAGAGTTTCTAAACATGAGCCAAAAGATAAAAGGGATTTTTACTCCTAAAGCACAATACTCTGGAAATGTAGAGAACTGTATAAAATGGTGCATTTTCTAAAAAGGAGAATATGAACACTCATTTTTCTGTTTTCAGTCTTATTTGTTTACATCAGTAGCAGCAAGTTAAGTACTTTCATGTGAAAATTTGTTTTGAGGCATCAGAAAATAGGCATATTGCATTCCTGCAAGTAGATTTTCAAGAAACTGTTCTTGCAATTGAAACTTGAAGATCGTACTTTATAGAATATGCCTTATGTGGTCAGCTAGTGGCTTGCATCTAACATCAATAATCTAACCTGAAACTTCTCACTTTTTTCTGCAGGGTCACAGAATGCTCAGTTCTACGCTTTGCGCACAGCAAAAGCTTTGGCAATGACAGCACTGGATGTCATTTTCAAGCCAAGTCTGCTAGAAGAAGTCAGGGAAGACTTTAGACAGGTGAAGCTAAAGGAAGAGGGACAAATAAATCCAGTAGAACCTAACAAAGAATCTGGCATTGGCATAGGAGCGTGTGCATCACACTAAACTTTATTAAACCTCTCTCAGTAGGATTGACTTAATGGAGATGCTGTATTTAAATCCCAGAAGGGGCTGGATAAACACATAGCTGAAGAAATACTGATTTTTTTTTTTTTCGGACTTTAGGAGAAGCAAATAGTATCATTGCTTTCAAAGATGTGCAATTTCATCTAGCTGTAACGTTTGCTGTATTCATTATGGTGATGAATTTCAGAGAGGGATCTCAAATTTTCTGTTGTCTGAAATTGTAGTGTTGAATAAATGATAGTGTTTAGATCCCTTGTCAGTGACTTTCTATGTATTGCTAAAGTAATATTCCTTATGGGGAAATACAGCTTTTACGTGGAAACTTTTGTTCTAAAATAAGCACTGTTCCCTCTGATCGGAGGCTGAATCTGATCTATGAAGCATTTCTCTCTGGCCAGTCACTTTTTCTTGGGACAGGATAGAGGCTTAAAACCTGAGCTGGCTTCACTGGAGGGAGGGGGTGTATGTTTGGAAGCATGACTGGCTTTGAAAATAGTTGGTTCTAGCAGTGGAAGAGAGCTGTTTGTGTGGAAATGTGATCTGTAAAGGTTGTTTGTCCTGAAATGTACTTACCTTCCTCTTAATAAATTTTGGAGGTGTTGTGGAAAAGTCATTGATCAAAAAATCAGAAAGCTGCTAAATGTTTATTTCTTTAACTTCTGCAGCAAAATGCCTGTGCACCTTTAAGTTCTACTCTAAGGCAGTACAAGTGTCCACGCAAGGTGTTGCACTAGCTTAACTGATCTGAAGGATGTGTATAAATTTAGCTAAACCAGTGGAAATCTTTTTCACAAAGATGCAAGCGTGGTACCATGAAGCAGTAAATGAAGGTAACCTTAAACTGGTCGTGTGCAAACCCCTGTAGTAAGCTCTGAGAAGCTTGCACTGAGGACTGCTTGTGCAGTAACTGGCTTCTCAGAGCTGTTTGTTCCCATATCCTAAGCAGTGGATCTGTTAGGTCTTGCCAGTTGTCCTTTCTGTGTTGTGTGGTTAGTCAGTTTAATCCTTGCTGTTTTGCTTCCCAGAGACATTAATGTTGCAAATTTTATCTAGGTGGTGGTCTGTGTGTCCAAGCCTGTTAGGAATGTTTATCTTCTTGCTTGTTAAAGGATGATGTGAATACATGGAGAAGGAACTAAGCTTTTGTTGAGATACAAGTTGGTGAGTCAATGGACAGACTGAGTGAAAAAGCAGCTGACTGATGAACATTTTCCCTAAGCATAGGCATTATAGTAAGCTTGTGAAAAGAAGTCAGACAAACTATATTCCCCAGGAAGTCAGAATACCCAGAATCATTTCAGAAACATTGTATTGCACAGTACCAGTCTCTAAATGGTAAACCCTAGAATTCTAATCAGAATTTATTTTTTAATAATTTCTATATTCCATTTCTAATTTTGGAAGAAAAAAAAAATCCTTATCTGGGTTTAACTGTGCACTCCCTCTGCATTTCTGCACCCTCTTTAACACAGATCTCCAGGTGCTAGTTAAGAAGTCTGTTGAGACTTTCCCTTCTTAGAAGGAAAAAAGTGTGACTAGGCTGGCTTCTGTTTGTATGTCATGTAGACAGTGTAGACAACATAATTTGATAGTTCTTAGATTTTTCTGATGTTTCTCTGTGCTTGTAGTAATAGGACACAGACTATCTGTTAATATATTAAATGCTCAGTGTCTTTGGCAAAAGGAAGTAACTGTTTACCTGTTTCTGTGAGACCCAGAGGCACAACTAAAGGCGTTTGTTTCGTATTCCAAGCCAGTTATTTGCAGAGTTGAGCATGAGTATTCCAGGTTACAAGTGGGTCCTTACTTACACCAGTATCCTTGCTTTCATTAGCAGACAGTTTTGGCAGATGAAGGTGTGAAACTGGTGAGGGTTGGGCTCTGAGCTGTAGCTATGTCCAAAATAGTAAGTTGGGTCCTAAATCCAACTGAAATTTGGTCCAAGGTTTGTCAAAGGAACGTTCTCCTCAACTTTTAATTTAAACCCTAACTTGCCAGTTCTCAGACACAATTACAATTCATTAAGTTCTACCAGATTAAGCTAGTTCATGAATTTCCTTAGTGTATGTGGCTTTTTATTTCTTCCTGCATGAACTGCTTAACTTCTTGCTTTCCTGTTTTTAAGATGGAGTGTTGGGATCCCAGTGGTAGCAACACATGCTGTGGTGTGTTGTTTCCTACGAGCTGATTTGCATTACAGCCTTCTCAGTTCTCTTTGTCCAAGCTAGCTGCCTGTTGGCTGCATCCTGTCCAAGATCATTTAATTAAACATTTCTGCACTAAAAGCGTGTCTTAATTTTGTTGTAATCGTTGCTGGAATTAAAGTGAAACTGAAGCACTGATTAAAGATGAGTTGATAACAATAAAGCAATTTAATTGTGAATGAATTTTCTTGTCCTTTGATTAATATTGGGGTGCTGTATGACTTCATTTGAATAGCATGTTTGATCCCCCCAGTTTGGTATGGTTATGTAAGAGTTGAGGGTGTTTTAAGCTTTCCATTTCGGTCTGCTGTAGAGAGCTGGTTTTTTGTGAGGGTAAGTGCTTTTCAAATACAATTTTTAGTTGAAGTCTTTATAATCTTAGGGCTGTTTTAATTATTAAAACCTATTAGAATTCATAGAATAATGGGAATGGTGCTTGGGAGGGTGCTCTGGAGGATCTCTGTTAGGCTAAACCTGGTCCAGCCTCCAGCTTGAAGTGGGATTATTACCAACACCAGATCAGGTGAGCTTGGCCTCATTTGCTGAATCCTGGAAGCTTCCAAGGATAGAGACTTTTCAACCTCCCCAGGCAAGTTAATTCTGATTTGTCTCGGAATGCTCGTTCTTCAGGTCCAGAATTAAAGCAGTTTGGGATTTAATGTTAGGATTTTACTATTGCAATGATACTATGTAGGAGAGGAATTTATTTCCTGTGGGAATGGAAGTCACTTTGTTTTTTTCAGTAATTTGTGTGCGTAAATCACGTGTGTATGGAAATATCTGGCATGTTTTTTTAAGTTGCCCTAACCAGTTTTCCCCATGCTGTTTGTAACTTAAGAACATTGGAATATTTGTCCAGACTAGTACTTTTAGCAATGAATCAAAATGTGTAGGTAATAAACTATAATTGCTGAAATGATTCTGAACAGCTGATGGCAAATCACAGCTGTTTAAGGATGAGGTGGTTATGTCCAGAACTTAAAACCTCTGCCAACATACCAGGTTACAGTGTTTGTTTAATACCTGCCCTAGAACTTGAGTGAAAGAGATGCCTGGTTTAAAATAAACGCAACGAAAACTTAAAAAAAAAAAGTGAAATGCAATGGATTTCTTCTTTATGAAAAGATTTGAAGGACAGAAATTGTAACCTGTGAGCTAAGCTACCTGGTGTAGAAGGGTCCAGCAGTCTTTTTTCAAATGGTAAATGTGGAGCAGCTTACGTTCTTGTGAATCTTCTTTCTGTAATCCTTTAGTTCTTACTGCCAGAGTGCCCTGTACCTAATTACACTGCAGTCGCAGCGAGCAAGCCTGTGTTCCTGTTGAGTAAGAGTCATAACACATCAGTTGTTGAAATAAGGCTGTCTAGTATTCCTTAAAAGTGGTCTTCTCATAACTTTCTAACAGTGTTCTTTAAAACCAATTTTTATTTAGAGCAAAGTATTCAGGATTAAATAATGTTAAAATACAGAAAAAGTCAGTTGGTCTAGGCGCATTCCTGTTTTTTTTCCCTAAGGTTTACGATATCCTGGTCCTGAAAGTAGCAGCCTTCCACAGAGCCTTTGTCCGCCAGCCTGGCTGACCGCTGCTGGGATCCACCTGGTGTTGCTGTTTTTATTAGTGCAGTCATCTCGCCTCTATGTTCCAGCATGGCTCTGGGCTGCTGTTTTGTAACTGCCATGCAAGATTTTGATGGTTTTATGAAGGATACAAAAGTGTGTCCCTCTTAAGAGGGATCCCTCTTACCCAAATTCTCCACTAAGCCAAAGCTGGGTAAGATTGCTGCTGGTTTAGCTTCCTTTAGGCGCTAATGGAAGCCAAAATCATCTGACAAACTCATCAAGGATCTTTCTGAACCACAACTGCATCTGATCTTCCTTATTTAAAAGTAGTAAGAAGCCAAATGCCTCAGGCCTAGGAAAGAATGAAGTCCACATGGTTGTGGATAGTCTTTAACTGCCATAGGCTATACATTGCTATGCAGTGCTATCATTTATGGTTGCTCTATGCAAAGTTTTTTCAGCTGTTTAGTCTCAAAGATAACTGGCAAATATAATACTGGCTCATCTCTTCTTAGCTTCTCGAGACCCTGTGGAAGGATAAAAGCACACAAATGTAGTATATATTCACAAGGATTGCAGTGCTGGAGTCTTGTTTCATAACAACTGTTTGATAAGTACTTAAAATTCATCAGGAGCTGTAATTTTCCTTAGTTTTCCTCTTTATATATGCTTTCTGTTCTTGGAGACCAAAACATGCTTCACACCTACAACTTATTCAGCCTTCACAGATTTGTCTCAGCATCTGAACAGCCCTTGCGTGTCGCACTGCCACCGAGCTAGTTGTGTCCTCTTGTGGAATGTGTGGTACAGGTGGTCTCCGTTGCTTTTCATTTCTCACTGCTGCTTCTTCAGTGCTCCATCAAATACCATGCTGCTGTATGAGCAAGCGGAGGAGAGGGGAGTCCCAGGGGTTTCTACTCGCTCACCAGAGCTTGCAGGGAATCTGGACCTGTTTTGTATTGAGAGAATCACTTGCTCAGGCATGCAACATGTAGAAAAAGAGACATCTAATGATTTGATTGTTGTGAGAATAACCTTTTACCAGGGAAGAAAATAAATTACTGATCTTTCTTCATGCCTTCTCGCTATTCTATCTGCTTCTGACTGAAGTTTACCTTCGTGCTGCTTCACCCTATCAGTAGTTATCATCATCATCCTTAAAGACTGTTAAAGGCTTCGGTCTCCAAAGCTCTTAATCTAGACACGCTCACAGGCAGAGCTTGTGTCTATCCATCCTCCACACAGACCTGCCAATACACTTCAACCTCCAGAAACAGCATCATCCCCAGCTGGGCTTTGGGTTAACCTCCAAGAAATTGGTCTGAAATATATAGCAAAGTATCACCCTAAGGAAGAAAAATGGGGACTGTAACGTGCACAGTCTGGGGTGGAAAGCTTAATCTTTTCTGTGATTTGGAGTTTGCGTGCAGGCTTCTTATCAGAGCCCTGCCTGTGAAATCCCAGGGATCTCCAGCCCTACCACCATAACAGGATTTTAAGGATACGCAGCACTTGACCGGATCAGGTCCTGAGCAAAAAGGTCTTACGTACATGTATAAACTCATGGAGGTCATTCTTTTGAAGGTAGAAAACAAACAATGCTATACAAATGTGAAGTTTTATTGTGATTTTGAGTGCTTCTAGAAATAAACAAAATGAAACAAATCACTCTGATTTATTGTGGAAACAGAAAGGAGCAGAGTGTTGATGATTGGATACAAAAAACACACATTGGAAGGTTAAGAACCAAAAAACTGTGTGTGTAAATATGTTTTAATGAGTGCAGTCGTTGATAGCAAACACTGGCTGTGTATGACATATCCTGTACTTATAGAATACATCTATATACACATTTATATAAGACTGAAAAGGCACTAGAGTTTTCCAAATAAAACACACGTAAATTAACAATGTAAATCCAAACATGGAAGTTGGGGAATCCGTTTAGGAGGACATGCTGGAGGGGAAGCTTTCAGAAACACATCGGAAGTCAGAAACCAGGCTCCCACTGAAAACTGGGGAATTTGAAAGTCAGGCTCCCACTTGTATCTTCAAAATCCCCCTTAATATACTGGTCAGATGCCAAAGAATGTATGTGGTATGAGATTAACGAGTCTATAAAGGAATGCACAGTACTGCAGCAAACTACATAGCGTTAGGCTTCTGATGAAGCTGGAGAGCTTACTATGAGATCTGGCGCTCCTGTTCGTGCTGTTTTTGTAAGTAGAAAGAAATGTGTTCTTACAATGCTGAGAATCTAAATACATTCCTGTGCAAGCAGTGCCCAAGAAATCTTGGCGCCATTTGTGGGGGCAGGTGCCGTCGGAATGAGGTTGGGTGGCCAAACCCAGTGGCCAGCCTTTCATCTCCTTTTGCTAGAGTGACCTTTCTCCCTTCATCTGACTGAAATGTTTATGGAAATACATATTTTTTAATCTCTTGAAAAAAACTCACTGGAGAATAATACGATATGAAAGAAACCTGGTAAAATGGACCCAAGATGGTATGTGTATGTGGAAAAAAAAAGCTATGTAGAAATGAGTAGTAAAACTATCTTATGGGTGGATGTGTCTTTTAATGATTTTAGCTTTTGTCATTTCACTGCCTTACCTATGGAGTGTAGGCTGTAAGTGCAAGACTAGCGTAGGTAGTTTTGCAGGTCATGATTTTAGCGGTTGTAACAAATGCTGAGTACGTTTACATGGCATTTATTTACAGTGGAAATTAAAGCAACAACCAGCAGTGTTCATACAACTGCGATGTCTGTGTCATGAGCCTAATGCATAGAGTGGCAGATCAATCAGTCCAGGGCAGATTTCATATAAGAAGATCCACTTTGCATTTTGGAGACACAACTGCTTTGGTCTGATTCTCAGAGCAGCTACACCTGTAAAACACAACAGCATCTGCTGTGCAGGGAATAATGAAATCCATAATTGTGTGCAAAATCATGCATGTGTTTAAAGTCCTGTTAATCCAAACTCTCAGCTTTGTGGATGTAGGTGGATAACACATGGCAGCAGACCAACTGAACGACCTCACTTTCTGAGACATCTGTGGTGCTCCTGTTATTGTAAAGGCCCCTGATTCCATTCAGCTGAGTCTGGTTTCCTGAAACATTTTATTATTTCTGCATTACAGGTTTTGCCTTTTCCATAGGGAGCGTTTATTGCTGACTGGCTGCTCTGAAGAAACTGTGATGGAGAGTTGGGACTTAAGACAATGCCAAGTGCCCCCAGCTCCAGCTGTGTCTCCTTGCTCCTGCCCTGGAAGGTGCTGAGCCTGCTCCAAGGGCACGGTGGGCTGCAGGGTGCTGGGGGGACAGATGCAGCATGAAAGCAGAGTTGGTTGCATGTGCCTGGGTCTGCAATGGAACTGCTGTCTCATGGTAGAAGCTCCTTTTTACTTCGTTCCAAAGTTTTTGGCATGGTATCTTTAGCAACTCAGATATAAAGTCCTTACAACTGCTTTGTCACCTGTTGAGCACCTTTCTATTATGCTTTTACTAAAAATGGATGGACTAGGCTTTTCCTGGAAGCGAGTGCAGTTACTAGTGGCTTTAGCAGGGACAAGAAGTTACAAGCTGCAACAGGTTCTCAGGCTGTACAGACCAGTAACGCCCAGACTATCTCAGAGAGAAGTGGCTTCTCCTATAGTAGTTCTAGTCTTTTTCTAGACACCTGATTGTCTTCACTGGATCATTTTGTAGAGAAACCTGGCTTCTCTCCCAGGAAATTCAAGAGCAAAATTCCCACTGACCCAAATAAGCAGCTCCAAGGAGAGCTCCTGTGTTTCCCAGAGAATTTGGTTAGCATCACAGAAAGTCCAGCTTTTGTTCAAGCCTTAGTAAGTGTATACTGCAAGTCATTTTTTATAAAGATAGTCAGAACAGCTTGGAAAGATTTCTTTGTTTTAAATATGATCAAGATAAAGCACAAATCTGAAAATACTCCTACATGGACCTGTCATTGCAGAACTGCTAGGGCAGCATACACTTAGCAGTACGAGCAAGCTTTAGCCAGCAATAATCTTGCCAGAGTGTTTTCCAGTACTGGGTATTTTGTGTTTGTAATGACCATTTCTGACCTCACCCTGCAAACATGCAAGTATTTGCATATTCTTTGTATTTATTGGTATTGAATGTGATAAGCCTGCTGAGTAGAGAGATGTATGCATGCACTCAGGTACTTAGAGAATTAGGATCTCAGGGGCACAAAATGGAGGATGCACCATATATAAGCAACCGGCAATTATAGTCACTTGTTAAAATAGTTTACAGTGGCCTGTGAGGCACAAGAAGGAACATAGCACAGCTTTAAATAAGTATAAAATCTTAGATTGTATATCCTATGTTTTGCAGAAATGTGAAATTTGCACAATTATTTATGCCACAGATGAGTTGTATCTAATTTAAAAAAAAAATCAATCTTCCTTCCAATTAAAGCAATTCTCCATTTTCTTTCTGTTAGCTATGAGATAGTACTTTCATTTGATGTCACAATGCTCTGTGACTACAGAAGTTACACGTAATTTATGAAAAAATGGACCAGTATATCAAATTAAATAGAATGTATGCACCAGGGAATATTATCCTAGAGTACTTGTCGATGGCATGAGTGTCGATGCGCATGCTGACGTATCTCTGGTTTTTCCTCCTGCCTGAGCCCCTCTCAGACCCCAGCGCCAGCTGCACCATCATTCGGTCTTGTTTGTCTCCGTTCTCGGACATGTAGTGCCCCAGTTCGTTCACGTCCCCGTCGTTGTAACTGCCGTCCATCATCATGGGCCGAGGCTGAGGTAGGCTGCAGGCACAGGGAAGCTGTGGACACAGGTAAGTGCAGGATGGTTTTGAGTTGTGTCCAGATGTGCACAGACATCCCTTTTCCCCTTATAAAAGCAGAGGGGGGGGACAAGCCTGGGGAATTCAGGCTGCAGGGACACAAATGGGAGAATGAGAGGATGGAGCTGGGCAGCAGCTTTTTGCTTCTCCTTTTTCACGTCTGCAAGACACAGTGCAGGCAGGGAGAGAGCGGGGCTGTCTGTGAAAAAGCTCATTTGGCTTAAGCACGGGTATCAGGGTGTAAATAAAGGTTGGACCCATACCTTGAAGCTGAGAAAATCAGAGAAGAGGGCAGAGGGAATCCACAAGGGGGAATGTATTAGGCTTGCCCCATTTGAAAAGCAGAGCTTAGGTTATAATTCGATGTGACAAAGGCAGAAGGGGGAAGTTCGGAACACTGTGTAAGTTTAGACTGTGCCTGGACAAAGGTATGGGAAATCTGCCACGTTATCTGAAACGCAAAGCACAGTATCCATCTGGTGCTATTCACAGGCTTGGATCTTCAGCACAAAAAATATTTAAAGGTAAAATCCTAAATCCTATCCCATCTGTACAGGCAGTGGAACACTACGTGGAGGGATTGAGTGCCCTCAGGCTCTGCGGGAAGAGCAGTGAGTTCACGTGTGGGTGTCTGTAGCAAACCTTTCTAACCAGGAACGCCTCACTGCTGGTGTCTTTTTACACGCACCGCATTCTCCCCAGGCAGCTGAGAGCAGTACGCTGTGGTTGCAGACTTTTGAGCACTTCCAGACATTTGCCACACCTTTTCCCAGGGGCATAAAGCTGCATCAGAGGTAGAAAACCTTACCTTATCCCGCAGTTTCCTCTCCTTCCGCTCTTGCACCGTAGTCAGGTAATTCACTGCTGCGTATTCCAGCACCGAGAGGAAGACAAAGACAAAACTGACCCACAGGTAAATGTCCACTGCTTTGATGTAGGAAACACGGGGCATGGAGGCGTTCACCCCAGTGATGATCGTGGACATGGTCAGCACGGTGGTTATCCCTGGGAATACACCAGCAGAGAGCCTGTAAGGCACTTTCAACCCAGACTCTTCATCACAAATACAGCTGTCATTACAATTTCTTGACGTTTGAATTTTCCTTGCAGATGTTTTTCACATTTGAGTCATGGGTTTCACTGCCCTAGGAGGGTCCAGGCAGCCCTGATTTCTTACTGGGGTTGTTCTGACTTTTTGGTGAGAATGGCTGTAGTTCTGGACTCCGGGTGTTGCTAGCCCGGCTCCTGCCACACCACCAGCCTCCCACCCCACTGCCAGCAGCAGCGCTTTGACTTCGCATCGGCTGCGTGCCATCCCCAGTCCCCGGAAGGGCTGTACAAGTAGCTCAGCTTCTAGTTCACCCCCTCTGCAGCACAGGCACAAGTGAAGCCCGTGTGCTGCTGCTGCTGCTTCCACCAGGTTCCCCAAGCCCGTGTTTCTGTCTGCTCCTGGGAAATCCTGCTTTGTGAGAAGTCACCAGCTGCCTCCCAAGCTTGGTCTGTGCCTTCCCTGGAGCAAGAGCAGGGACTAATGGGGCCCCAAAGGGCAAAGCTTCCCCGTGTTACACCATGGGTGAGCACAATGAGCACATCAGCAAGGGCAGGAGCCCCTGTAGTTCAGAGTTATCTTAGTTCTGAGGGAAGCTCTCTGGGACCCTCTTATTCCAGGGGCTAATTATGTCACATGAATGATCCCTTTGAAAGTTGAAATGATGTCTATAAGCACAAAGGACTGAATTCACAAGAGTATCTAGGCACTAACAAGTACTTCTAAAGGCAGTGCCCACATCTCTCAAAAAGCCATGGCCCAAACCCTTTTCATGATGTCTCAAGGCAATGGATGCTGTTTCTAAACACAGACATGGATAACTGCCCATTTCTATCTCTGTTATGCCTGTATATATCCTCTCCACTGAGGAATATAATTTTAACAATAAATAAAATCCTAAGGAGTGTTGCCGTATAAGGCAGAAGCAAGCTTGGGCTCAAAGTCTGCAAAAATACTAACAGCACTTTGCTGATGGCAAAGCATCTGCTTTAGAAGATTTATGCCTATAGCATAGTTCTGCTCCCATGGTGACTCCTCTTGCATATGGCTTCATCTGTCTGAAGCATGCTGTTGAAGGGAAAGCTGAATCCCTCACACTGCACTGTAAAACTCATTTAACAAGTTGAACAATGCAAGGTCAGGTAACTGTGTTTCCTCCACCCTCCCTCCTCTAGCAAAACTCAGTAAACTAAAACTTTGTCTGGGCTGCTAATATTGATTTTCACCTTCTCTCTCACTGAAGTCTCTGAAGGATACTGACACTTGGGGTCTTTCTGTGCCATGTCTGTTAACAGCAATAAAAGCAGAGCAGGACATTCGCTACCTGATTTGCACCACGTGCAGCAAGCGCTTGTGCAAGCAGGGAAGGCAACTCACTTGGCACTGCGGGGCAGATGGAGAGTTTGTACCATGGCCAGTCCCCTGCATGGCGGACACACATGTGGCACAGCTGATTTCCATGCCACCAGGCAATGCAGGGGCAGAGCATAGCACAGGGGATTTTGTCTTGGTGGTCAAGGCCACAGTTGCAGCAATGGTCTCTTAGGTCTGCTGACTACCAGATTGTGTTTACCTAAAGGGACTCTGGCAGGAACTGCTCGGCGATCAATCCAGAAGGACACCCAGGACAACATGACCATGAGGGTGGCAGGGAAGTAGGTTTGGAGCAAGAAGAAAAAGATATGTCGGCGTAAAGTGAAGTTTATGTAGAGGCGATTGTACCACCCTGTATAACAGAAGGAAAAAGCGAAGTCACACCAACATCAAACCACTTTCAGATAAGGTAATGTTGTATCAGGGGAATAGCATCTCATTTGCTTTTAGAAAACCACAGTTAATGACCACAGATCATTGCAGTTTACAGAAAACACTCCTTACTGAACCACCTATCACAGTCAAAACATCTCTCAGGACCACAACTTCCAGAGAAGATAACATATCCTTTGCACACAGAAAGTCTAATTCACGTTAAGGCTTGGTCTGATCTTGAAGAGGGATTGCTTTCCAGAGCACATAACCATCCAGATGGAATTCTGAGTCAGAGACAGCAGCCTCAATATGGAAGAGAGGCAGGTCTGATGGGCCACAGGGCGACCTCCCAATGGACAATCATCCATGGCCAAGGTCAAGAGGGATGGTTTGCACCCCTTCTTCCCCCAGCCTACCCTCTGGCAGGCACTCAGGTACCCACCTGTGCTGCTGTAAAAGGCAAGCTTTGTGGTGGTGTGAAACTCCTGAATGAGGAACTGGGACAGTGATATCCTCTCATCTGTTTTCAGGGAATCGTTCCCATTCTTCCAGTAGAGCATGAGGTCGTCTTCAGTGTAGGCATCTGGGGGAGCAGAGCAAACCTTGGTGCAATGCACTGAGCCAGCTGCTATTGCACCCACAGCCAAGGGCATGCCCACACACCTTCCAGGCTACCTGTGAGGTCCTGGTTGAAAAAGCCAAATGCCACCATCTAGCCACGACAACAGTGGGCATGATTGTGGCAAGGAGTGGACTAGCTCATTGTCACAGCCCTCGGTCCTGATGCCTGGTGCGTTTCATAAAGCCTTTTCTCTAATCATAATTTCTCTAATAATTCTCTAGTCATAATTTCTAATCATAAATTTTCTAATCATAATTTTGCACATGTAACCCCTGTGTCAGGTAAACCACTGCATCAGAACTTGAAAAACTGTCCATTAGAAATGTCCTAAAATCAGAAGCAAAAGAAAGGGGACTTAGAGGAAAGACCCTGCTTGGGGTAACAGGAGGAACAATCTATCAATGGTCTGAGACATGCAGGAGGTAAAACTCTTGGGTAAACTTCCTGCCTGTGACGCGCACACAACCATTACAGGTCTCGGTTTTTTAATACTTGTGGAAATATAGTAATGTTGACCCTTTCAGATGGGTTTAGTAGCAGCTCTTCCCAGACAGGGAGAAAAAAAATCACACATAAATGTATTAAAACTGAATTAAGATTATAATTTCTTATTGCAGTCTGAAGAAGGGGAAGAAAAAACCTCCTAAAAAGCTAAAAGTTAAAAATGCCGCTGTATGAAATCTAGCCAATTCATATGTGTGTCATTCTTAGGACAAAGGAGCTACATGTGGGTATAAGCTGGGTTTATCTCAAATAGGTGTAAGAAAAGTAAGAAGAAGGTGATTAATATCACTGCCCCATCATGGTTTCTACACCACGGATGAGAAGATGGTGCATGTGAAGAGTGTAGGGCCATTCATTTATGTGTTTGAGAGCACGTGGGCAAATGGGTGCTGCTGGAGACCGCTGACCTGCAGGCAAGTGGCCCAGGTCCTCTGGGGACTGAGTGGCAGCGGGGCAGCCTGGCTGGCTTTTGGGGACGCTGGCAAGACAGTGCTCACAGCTGGTGTTTAAAAACACTGTATTGTTGCAAACACCATCTAATTCTAGTGAAAAAATATGGACAGGGAGTTTTTCTTAGTGTTGAAGTCTGCTGACTTTGGTTAGAACTCCCATTAATGTAGCAGCAGTTTATTGGTATAATGATTGATCTAATTAAATACAGTTTGGGCGCAGCCCTTGACTCCCTTACACCTCCACTTTACTTACAGCTTTCAATCTCCAGGGAACATGTCTGTGTGTCCAGGGGAAAGCGACTAAAATCCATGTTGCACATTGCTGTTACTGTAACTCTAGGAATAATAAAAAACACTC